>ML244132.1:13661-72493 GCA_005239495.1 Nicotiana undulata | reverse complement strand
ATATTTATACTGTTCTGGTAAGGAAGAGGGGTGATGTTATTGATATGCACGAGGGGACATGCCTTGGCGAGTGTTGATATTTTTATATATGCACGAGGGAACATGTCGTGCCGATTGATATTTATTATATACACACGAGGGGACATACCGTGTTGTGATGTTGTGATGTTGTGATATTGTGATATATGCACGAGGGGACATGCTGTGCCGATTTGATATTTGAGATTACGCACGAGGGGACATGCCGTGCTCTGTTATTTGATTGATTTCCTCATACTGATAGCTGTTCTCTGGTTTCCGTTTTTACTTTCCAGTCGTTTTCTCATTGTACCGTTGTGAATTAGATGATGTTTTCTTGCATTCCCAGGATGTACATTCCATAGCTTATTTTATCGTTTAAGTTCCGATGTTATTGCTGCCCCGTTAATATGTTCCCTATTTGTTTCCATATCTCTTCTATTTGATCATACTTGTCTTCATTACCGGTTAATTCTAGTACATATATCTGCTTAGATTAGGACTGGTGATCGTATTATGCTAAGTCTAGCCTCGTCACTACTTCGGCCGGGGTTAGGCTTGGAAGTTACTCAGTACATGGGGTCGGTTGTACTGATACTACACTGCACTTCCTTGTGTTGTGCTGACCCTGCTACCGGACCCCGTGTTGCGTTCTAAGGGAGATACCTTCAGTCCACGTCAGAGGTTTCGAGGTATACACTGGCGTTCGTGGATCCCGAGGCTTCTTTCCTTACCGCTTCATTGTCTTTCTCCTTTATTTCCAAGACAGGTTGTACTTTCATTTCAGACTTGTATTTAGTATTCTGGTAGTTAGTCCGTGAGATTGTGACACCCCGGTTTTGGGAATTACGTTATTTCATGATTGTTATGTTGTTATTTTCCGCATTTAAAGTTTCGTTATCTTTATTAGCAATGCTTGAAGGATTCTGTTGGGGATGTGAAAGAAGGAAAAACATGTTAGCGATTTTCGGTTAAATGGTTGTCCCACAATTATCTCATTATGTGATGAGAATTGGTTGTAGTTGGCAAGTTAGTATTTTATTCCGTGTTAATTGATTATAAGTTGCTATCGCAAGATATACGTTGGCTGGCCTAGCGGGTTCAACGTTAGGCGCATTCACGGCCTAAAGGGTGGGAATATGGGTCGTGACAAGAATAGACGGATATTCTTGTTTACTTGCCTTCTATGTGAGAATGGCTTTATTTGGCACATGAGTCGCCAGTGCGGTTATGAGATGTAACGAGGGCACATGATACCAAGAGTTAGGTTCAGGTATTGGGACCCGTGAGTTGTGGTTAGCCCGAGGTTCGGTACCTCGTGGGGTTTATTGGCTGAAAACCTAATGTGAAAATAGTCGTTGTTGCTGAGTTATTACTTGTGCTTTCTGTATCTGTGATTTGGAATTTTGGATTTATTTCCGTTCATCCTTCTGTGTCATTATTTTTGGTATTTCGCTGATACTTGTTGTCTTCCTTCCCGATTTCAATTACTGTATTGTTAGCCATAACACGTAGTCTTCATGTAGCTATTATACTTGTTGTTCCTATACTCATAATTGTTCAGGTTGTATTGTCCAGTAGGTGTCTTGACTAATCCTCGTCACTACTCCACTGAGGTTAGTTTTGGTACTTGCTGGGTACCGCTGTGGTGTACTCATACTACACTTCTGCATATTTTTTTTGTGCAGATCCAGGTGTTTCGTAAATGTTTGATCATTAGCTAGCAACGCGAATTGCCGTTGTGGAGACTCAAGGTAAACCTGCTATAGCGTTCGCAGGCTTCGGAGTCCCCGTCCTAATTTGTTCATACATTGGCTTTATTTATTTCTAAACAGTTATTTAAAAGTTGTAGTAAAACTCTGTAGAGCTTATGACTTGTACTACCAGGTTTCGGAAATTTTTTTATTGTATAAAGAATTCATTTTAGAAAGTATTAGATGTTATCTATTATTTGTTATTATTTCGTAAATGTTAGGCTTACCTAGTTCTTAAAATTATATGCCATCATGATACACGACAGAGGAGAAGTTGGGTTGTGACATAACTACAATTGTAAGTTTCTGTAATCAAAGAAATAAGAGTTACTCTTTTTCTCGAAGAAAGCAGGTGTGGACATAATAAGGGACCATAAGTTGAAAATCATATTCGTGTAATCTAATTTGTGTAATCTCTATGTGAAGTGTATTGTAATGTGGGATTTGAATTTAAATTCCAAATCAGAAGTTTCATAAAAATGTTTGTTTTTTTGTTTTGTTTTTGAAGAATTTTATGTTTAGCTAACAGATAATATCCTCGATATATGGGTATGAAAAAATCCTTGGTAGGGAGCGCTTCCCCATGGATAGGGCCATACGCGGTGCGAATCCGAATATAGTCGGGCTCCAATACGAATATCGAATACCGGATGAAAAACAAAAAAAAAAAGAACTATCCTCGATATATAGGATATCTTCACACTTAGCTTGATACGTAATAGAAAACTCTCTTACATGTCTTGTGGGTGAGCCATTAACTCTAACTTGTTAAAACTGGCCTACACATATAAAATTACTTTTAATTAGGCGATAAAATAATACGCATCTGCCATATACATTTTTTTAAAGAGAATCTTTCCGAATATAATTGAGTTCCTTTTGCAATTTTTCAATATATTTTTTTACAAATGATTACAAAATAATTTATATATTTAATAACTTATAATTATTGTCATAAATTAATTAAGCCGATATAATTATTAATCTACGGCCAAAAGTAGATTATATACAACTTTTTAATTCTAACTAAGGCCTCATTTGTATCCACTTAATGGAGGTCTCAATCTTAACCATTCAGATCTCAGACATTAAGTGCGTTTATTTTTAAAGTCTGAATTTTACTTATTCATATCTTAATCATTAAGTGTTTTTTTTCCACAACCACTTATTGAGTCTGAATAGGTCTGTATGATTAAGATCCATAACAGAGACTTAATTTCATTAAGATGCTATTATCCATATTCATTATTAGTTGTCGCCACCGCCTCAACTACCACATGACCACCACCACCACCACCACCATACTCAACCACGATCACCACCATTATCCTCAATCTTTGCCGCCAGTATAATCGACTACCACCACCCGCCATCCGCACCACTCCCACCACCATCATTCTCAACCACAAACACTCATCCACTTCAACTACCACAACTAACCACCCCATCATCATCGACAATCATAACCGGCACTACCTATCATTATAAACACCACCACCCACCACCGCCTTTCTCAATCACAACTACCGCCACCACCCGCCATTATTAACTATCACTACTCACCACCACCATCCTCAATCATAATCGCCACCACTACTAATCACCACTAGCTACTACCCTGAACCATCACCATCAATCAAACATACCACCAACCACCGCCTCTAGTCGGCATTCACATGCACCATCGTTAGCCATCACCACCAGCAACTACTATATTTTAAAAAATTATATATTTTATTGATATAATATTAGATTAATTAGTATTTTATTCAAATTTTATGTTTATTAATTTTTAAATAAAGATAAATTTTATACATTCAGATATTAAAAATCAAACAATCTTAATCATTATAAATATCTTAATACGCATCTTAATATTCAGTTGTGTATTCAGATTTAGATGTCTTAATCTTAATACATATCTTGATATTCAGATGTGTTTCAGACGTCTTAATCTTAAAAAAATAAAAATAAATGAGGCCTAAGTGTCTTTTAAAGAAATATTTGTTTGAGACATTGGTACAAAATTATTATTTCAACTTTTTGAAAATTTTCAAAATCAAAATTTGAATTTTTCAAGTGCTCAAACTTTCCCCTTGCATATTTCTTGTTTTGGAATTTCTCAAGCAAACGCTACCTTAAACTTGGTCAACAGTCCAAGTGGGCTACAAACCTGGCCCTTAAAAGATCTTCACACGCGCGAGAACGGAAAGCGTGCGAATTTGGTGTTTAACAAGGGCAAGGGGCAGTAGCATACACACAGACGGAAAGTTCATTGCACCAGCACAGAGAACGAGAGAAATCCCTAAATGGCGACGGCGATGTTCAGATCTAGTATTCGCTCCGCCCTCCGCGGCGGCGCTCCTCGTGTAACTCCGGCTTCCAAGAGGACCTTCTCTTCTCACTCATCCGTTGAGGAAGAGGCCCGTATGTAGTCTCATTCATTTTTAATTTGAATTAGGTTTTATTCATTCGTACTTGCATTGAATCCGATCTTTAATCTTCAATATACACTTTAATTCTTTCTGGATGCGCTTTCATATGCTATTGTTTATTCACTTTGTCTAGATCTTATGCTCCGTGTATGCTGTATTTACATGCTTTATTGGAATGTAATTAAAGTGAAATTGACTTATAGTTACATTTCATAAAAAGGGCAAGTTTTTGGAACAGAATTTGCCTGAGCCTAATTAATATAGAGGATTTTTATAGCCAATTCTGACTAGTTTGGGATTGAGGCTCAATGATTGATTTGTTGTGTTTAAAGTGCTGTATTCACGTGTTTTACTGGAATGTAATTAAAGTGAAGTTGAATTAGAGTTACATTTCGTAAAAAAGACAAGTTTTTTGGAGTAAAATTGGCCTGAGCAGAATTAATATAGAAGATATGTATAGCTGATCCTAACTAGTTTGTGATTAGGCGTAGTTGATTGAATTGTTGTGCTTAAAGTGATTAACTTGGATGTGTATCACTCATATGATGTGTCCAGGGGAAGCCGCTAAGTGGGAGAAAATTACTTATGTTGGAATAGTTTCCTGCACCATTCTTGCTGCAATTTGCCTCTCAAAGGGTCATCCTCACTCTGACGAGCCTCCTGTAAGCATTTTCTTTGAATTTCTTTATTCTATTTCTTGTCAGGAATCTGATTTTTTTTGTGTTCAACAGTATGTTCCTCCTGTAAGCATTTTAGATGGCGACCTTTGGCTAAAGTTAGAAAGTCATATTGGTTTTATCGATCAGAGGGATTGTCACTTGTTCCCTTCAAGAAGTGGAAACAATTTTATGGTCATTCAATCCTCTTAATGGCCTAGAAACAATTAATTCACCACATAAGTGCAATGCGCAGAAATATATCACATATTCATGATGAGTCGTCAGCCTTAAAAGGTTTAACAACAATAACAATAACAACTACCCAGTAAAGTCCCACAAAGTGGGGTTTGGGGAGGGTAATGCGTACGCAGACCTTACCCTTACCCCTACCCAGTAAAAGGTTTAAACAGGTGGAAAATTGCCAACACTTACGAATGCAACAACAATAACAAACTCAACGTAATCCCACAAGTGAGATCTGGGGATAGTAGATGGTATGCAGACCTTACCCCTATAATGAATGTGGAGGTTGTTCTAGTAGACCTTCGGCACAAGGAAAAATGAGAAAAGAACAACAACAAGCAATAATGAAGAATAAAATAAAAGAAAACGAGGCAAAAGGAACATCATGAAGATAGAAATCTACAGTATCAGAATACAAGACTACCACTAATAACGCTGAAAATGTCGGGAAACCCTCACAACTACCTATTAACCTACAACCTTAATCCTCTACTTCCACACCTTCCTACTAAGGGTCTTGTCCTCGGTCAGCTGAGACAAAACCATATCTTGCCTAATCAGCTCTCTCCAATATTTTTTTAGATTACCTCTGCCTCTTCTTAGACCCCCTAGGGACAATCTCTCCTTACCGGGGCATCTGCGCTTCTCCTCTTCACATGTCCAAGCTATCTATGTTTCGCTTCCTGCATTTTTTCCTCCATGGGGTCCACGCCTACATTGGCACGGATATCCTCATTCTTAATTTTATCGATCCGGGTATGCCCGCACATCCATATCAACATCCTCGTTTCTCCTACTTTCAATTTCTGGACATCAGAATTCTTGACTGGCCAACACTATGCCCCATACAACATAGTCAGTCTAACTACTACTTTGTAGAACTTACCGTTAAGCTTAGGAGGCACATTCTTGTCGCATAAGACACCGGATGCGAGCCTCCATTTCACCCACCTGCACCAATACGGCGTGTAACATCCTCGTCATCCATTACCTTGGATTATAGACCCTAGGTACTTGAGACTCTCTTTCTTGGAGATGTGCTGTGTATCAAGCCTCACGTCAACGTCCGCTTCACTGGTCCCATCAGTGAAGTCACACTCTAATATTCTGTGTTGGTCCTACTTAACTTGAAACCTTTATACTCTAGAACCTGTCTCCAAACTTCTATTCTCGCGTTAACACCATTTTGCGTCTCGTCAATTAGTACAATATCATCCGCAAATAACATACCCCGCGGCACCTCCCCTTGAATGTATGTGACGCGTCTGTGTATCCAACGCCAAAGCAACTAACACTTACGAATGCAAGGAAGATATTTAAGTTCTTATTGTATTAATTCAAAAGATAGTTGGGACAGAACATTATAAATCCATAATGGAGGTTTTGGTTAGTTTTCATCGAAAATATATACAACTATGAATAAGTTGACGTAAGTACTCTTTATTCTGAAATTTTTCATGCTTGAGAAACTCTAATAATTTAAGAAGGTAGTTAACAATACTATTTGAAGCAAGATATCAATGCCCTAAAAATAGTGGATAAAGGGCACTAAGGTTGCAGAGGGAGTAGGAAACAGTAAGTAGGGAGGTGCAGTTAAAGAAGAGGATGAATGTCTTCTTTAAGAAAGACAAAATAGGGGAATATGGTTTTAATTTTCATTATTTGTTGATAGATCCAATGTAAAGAAAGGGTAGAATGTACTTATCAGGAAAAAAGAAAAGAAATGGTAGAATGTTATTCCAGCAATTCTATGTTAAAGACTGTTATTCCAGCAATTCTATGTTATGTGACAATTTGACTTGTGTTATGTAAGTGATAGTTGAATATAATATTAAAATAGTAGTTGAGAAGTTGAATTGATATAGAATATTAAAGTTATTATTTGTTTAGTTAAATGAATTTGAAAATTTGAATCAGTGAAAAAAATATACGACAATGTTTCAAACATTTTTGAGGCGTTCAGAAATAGAAATTGTTATATAATAGTTGGAACGAATAGTGTAGCTTCTTCCTTTCTTTTTTTTCTTATTTGAAGGCTTTGCGGGATTTCTTTTATAGAAGAAATGTTTGAACAGTTGAGTCCTAGTATAGAGACACTTGCTGCAAGTTGGCCTCTTGAGAAGCAAATATCTAACTTTGATTCCCAATCCCGACAAGGTTTACTCCCGTTATGGCATGTTCTCGTGATTTATTTGGGGTTGCATAGAGGGGAGTGGCTTGATGGGATTTAAAGGATAGTTACAGGAGTAAAGTGTCTCGATCCGCTTACTTCGCGATGATAATGTGGAAAACCGTTGTATAATCATATATTTTTGAATTCAAGTTGGTAATATGTTATTTCCCTCACCCTGTGTGACTTAATATTACAACTTTGCTTATACCAGTTCTTATTCTACTCGCAGGCTTACTCATATCTGCACATTCGCAACAAGGAGTTTCCATGGGGTAATTATGTGACATAAGTCATTTTTTCATATTGCCTCTGGATAATTTCATGTTATGGACTCTTACTTTATGGATTAACTTATTTAAACGTGATGGTCTGTCAAAAAAATTAAGTTGGCGTTTTGACCATATCTGGTTGAAGTTGAGGTCTTTCATATTGAGAAAAAAAGTTGACGTTTTGTGAATGAAAATCATTATTTAACTTGAAATGCTCAAACAGGTTTTTCAACATTTCACCAGAATTTTAGATACTGAAGCTCAAAATTTGCAAATACTTATGGTCGAACAATTATTTGCAAATACTGAACTAAGAAAGATTTGGATCATGTGCCTCCAAGTTGTCTTTTATAATTATACTAACTAAAACTAGATTTTGTCTCAATCTCACATAATTTTAGAAGATACTGCATTATATGAACAATTCGAAAAATTTGCATGGCTCATGAAACTAGGTACAAAATATGCATTTTGCTCTTCTTGATTAACTGTGTGATTACTTTCTTGATCCCCAGTCCACTTAGGAATTGCATAAGTATATTATGTGATTTGTTGAACTAATTACATATTGTTGGCAACATCGCCAGATAATGAAATGAGTGGATTTTTCTTCTTGTTGCATCTGTTACGAATAGGAAATTGTGAGCTGAAATCAAGATTGTCATGTTCTACTGCATATCTGTTCCTGTTTTGGTTGGTCAATCCAAGCTCTGAATTGCCTGTGCTGCAGGCCTTGTTTTTAATTTAAACATGATTTCACGTATTCACGTTATCATAATAATAAATTCAGTGCTTTTATCATGTTATTATACAGTTTCTATGGTATACATCTCTCTGAGGATGTAATATCCATGTCTGCCATATTTTGTGTTTGCATTTAGATCTTCTGTCTGGCTACACCATGTTTTAATACCATGCTTTCTCTGGCATTTGGTGAATGCAGGTCCAGATGGGCTTTTTGAGGTCAAGCACCACTGAAACTGCGTGGTTTCTCTGTGAAGGCGTTAAAATAATTTCTGTCCATCTGCGAGGATCATCACATGTGTTGAATTTTCATTAGATGTCTTCTTTTGGTTCTTTGCTTATAAGAAACCACTGCCTTTTCTTTGACATATTTCTGTCTTTTGCTGTATACTTACAATGTGCTTTTTAAAGAATAAGAATTCAGGGATAATCGAGTCAGTGCATTTATTTGTTTCGGTATAGTTGCTCTTAAATGTTCCATTATTAGATGTAATTATAATTAGGTTGGAGCTGAATTTTACTAATTTGCATTCTGAATGCCTTATAATGCATGACCTTTGTAACGACCCGGCCGGTCGTTCCGTGAGATTAGCCTCGTTTTCTCTGTTTCTTCCTTGACAAGTATTGCTTAACCTAATAGTTGGAAAAGTTAATCGGTAGTTGACTTATAGGTAAATGACTTCGGAATGTGAATTTTATGGCTTGGATAGCTTCGTTCGGTGATTTGGGACTTAGAAGCGTGTTCAGAATGTGGTTTTGAGGTCCGGAGTAGAATTAGGCTTGAAATGGCGAAATTGAGTTTTTGGCGATTTCCGGTTGGCAGTGAAAAATAGGCTATCGGGGTTGGAATGAAATTTCGGAAGTTGGAACAGGTTTGTAGTGTCATTTCGGATTTGCGTGCAAATTTTCAGGTCAATCAGACGTATTTTGGGTGGTTTCGGCATCATTGGTGAAATTTAGAACTTTTTAAGTTCTTAGGTTTGAATTCGAGGTGAATTTGGTGTTTTGGCGTTGTTTTAAGTATTTCGAAGGCTCGACTAAGTTTGAATAAGGTTATGGGATGTGTTGGCAGGTTTGGTTGAGGTCCCGGGGGCCTCGGGTGAGTTTCGGGGGTGTTAACAGACGGCTTTAGACTTGGCAGAATTTGCTGGTGTGGTTGCAGATATTTCTTGTTCTTCGCGTTCGAGGTGGGGTCCCGCGTTCGCGAAGAGCAAATTGTGGAGCTGTGATTTGTGCTATGCATTCGGGGGGAGGAGGACGCGAACGCGGAGGTTTGGGGAATTGTTCTACGCGTTCGCACCAGGGGGTTCGCGTTCGCGATGGGAAGCAGCAGTTGGGACCCCCAGGTCCCTTGGTCTATGCGTTCGCGATTGGTGGAACGCGTTCGCGGAGGCTCGAGGGTGGTAAAGCTTCGCGTTCGCGAAGCTCTGGCCGCGTTCGCGATGAGTAATTTTGGGGGCAGGCTTGATAAGCCTACGTGAACGCGAGAGGTTGGCCGCGTTCGCGTAGAAGGAATAACTGGGCAGAATCTTTTAAGTCAAAAAACGAGGGTTTAGTCCATATTTTCAACAACCCATTAGAGAGCTCGGGAGAAGGTGAAATTTTGAGGGGATTTTCAAAGGAGTTATTGGGGTAAGTATTTCCACTCACATTTGGTTTAATTTCATGATTTAGTCTTGAGAAATTAGAGTGAAAATTGGGGGAAAATGAGAGGAAAGTTTGAGAATATCTTTTGGTGATTTGAATGGGCAATTGAGATCGGATTTTGATTAATTTGATATGGGTAGACTCGTGAAGGAATACGGATTCTAATTTTGTATTTTTATCGAATTTCGAGACGTGGACCGGGGGTCGGATTTGGTCAATTTCGGAATTTTTGGTTGAATTTGATAATTTTTGATTGGGCTTCGTTCCTTGGTATATATTAATCATATAAATCTGATTTTTGGTAGATTTGGAGCAATTGGAGGCCGAGTCTAGAGGCAAAGGCACAGTGGGCTAGGATTTTAGCCGGTTTTGAGGTAAGTAATGTTTCTAAACTTGATTTTGAGGGTTCGAAACCCCGAACTATATGATATATGACTATAATTAAGGTGACCTACATGCTAAGTAACGGGCGTGCAGGCGTGCACCGAGTGATTTGTGGCCTGGCTCCTCCCATGACACCGTCTAGTAGCTGTTACGGATTTGATGTCAACACTTCTACTAATGTGGATAATGTGAACATACTAGAAATCATGCTTAGTACAATGCTAAGGCTTCACGCAGAAAATGCTGAGACCCGAGTGTCGTATATTGCTGTCTCCTTATGTGTTTACTTGATTTCATATACTCAGTCCTGTCATAACATATCATTTTATTGCCTCAGTCACGGTAATTGTTGATTTTTGTACATTTATCATTGTTCAAGCTAATTCATGCATCTGTGAGCCCATGTGAGCGTGACTGGAGAGTAATGACTGAGTGAGGCCGTGTAATGAGCCAAAAGGTCATCCAGTGTAATTTTAATTAAAATTGTATTTCAAGGCCCTGAAAGCCTCCATTAATCTCACCTCGATGTGCGTGTATCCGAGAAGCTTTTATGTGAAAAAATTGATAAAAGGATGTTTTTATAATAATTATTTGAATAAAGTTGACTTTGGTCAACATTTTTGGTAAACGGACTCGGACCCGTGATTTGACGGTCCCGGAGGGTCCGTAGGAAAATATGGGACTTGGGCGTATGCCCGGAATCAAATTCCGAGGTCCCAAGTCCGAGAAATGATTTTTTAAAGGAAATTATTTTCTGAAAAATAGAAAGACTTTTGAAAATGAACTTTGAGTGAAACCTGTGTTACCAGGCGCGTATTATGGTTCCGGAGCCCGTAACAGGTTCAATGTAGTTATTATATGTTGTCTGTGAAGTTTGGTAAGAAACGGGCTTGGTTTGACGTGAATCAAACTAAAAATGGATTTTTTTTAAAGTTATGAAGTTTTAAGAAATTCTAGAGATTTTGAGGTTTAATTCGATGTTTATGATGCTATTTTGGTGTTTTGAGTACTCGAACAAGTCCGTAGGATGTTTTTGAGGATGTGTGTATATTTGGTTCTGAGCCCCGAGGGCTCGGGAGTGTTTCAGGTAGGTGTTTGTTTGAACTCAAGGAAGCACTGTTGGTGCACCAGTTCTGGTGTGCCCGCACCTGCGAGCTTAGGGCCGCAGGTGCGAGACCGCAGGCGCGCCGACGTGTCCACAGGTGTGGTCCCTCTCGCAGTTACGGACCATGCTCCGCAAAAGCGGTTCCGCAGGAGCGGGCAAGTTTCCGCAGGCGCGGCCCCCTGTGGGCCTGGCCTTATTCCGCATGTGTGATCCTTTTTCCGCACCTGCGAGATCGC
Source organism: Nicotiana undulata (assembly GCA_005239495.1). Lineage (NCBI taxonomy): Eukaryota > Viridiplantae > Streptophyta > Magnoliopsida > Solanales > Solanaceae > Nicotiana > Nicotiana undulata. The sequence goes on along the minus strand of ML244132.1, from coordinate 60,826 downwards.
AGGTGCGAGAGTCGAGCAGTGAAGTTTATTAAAAACATTTTCAGACATTCTTCTTCTCACTCTTTCTCAAAAATAGAAGACCTAGGGCGATTTTCTCAAGAGATTTTCTTCCCAAATCGTAGGTAAGTGTTCACTAACCGATTTCCTTCAACTTTCTAAGGTTTTTCATCAATTACCATAAAAAATCCTAGGGTTTTAAAGGGTAGAAATTGGGATTTTGGGTAGAGTTAGGGATTTTCGAATTTTTGGGATTCAACCTCGTTTTGGGGTCGGATTTAAAAACAAATTGTATATTCGGGTTCGTGGGAGAATGGGTGATCGGGTTTTGGTCCGTACCTCGAGCTTGGACCAAGCGGGACCGGGGTCAAATTTTAGAATTTTTGGAAGAATGTTGGGAATATTATAATTAGGCTTTGGAATTGAATTATTGAGTAATTATTAATGTTATTGAGTCAATTATGTCTATATTCGGTTGTTTCGAAGTCGGATTCGAGAGGAAAAGCGGTGATTGAGGCTTGATTTGCATTCTTGGAGCCGAGATAAGTGTTTGGCCTAACTTTAGTGAGGTAATAGGTGTTGAGTCGTATGTGCTACTTGTTTTATCATGTTCAATGTATAGGTGAGGTGACGAGTACCTATGCATTGTTTGTCAAGCATGCCCGTGAGTCTATTTTGGTGAATTACATGTTATTACTCCGATATTTATTGTGTTACAAAGTAGTTTCCTTTGGGAAGTTGTTTAATTTCTTAGAATACTTGCTTAAGTACTTGTAAGATGATGTCTCTGTTGAGGATCCAATTTATTAAGTTATGTACTCGTAAGAGATTGGTTATAGCTGAGTCCCTTGCCGGGCAATGTTACTATTTTGGTTGATATTCCCCTTGCTGGGTGGTTATGAACTGTATTTCACACTATTGAATTCCTTGCCAAGTTGTTATTTGTTGTTGATTTGGGTGAGGAAGAGTGAAAAGCACGAAGGGTGATGCCGTGTATTCATTTCATAATGAGGAAGAGAGTAAAAGCACGAAGGGTGATGCCGTGCCATGATTTATATTGCTTTCATTTATACATTGCATAATGAGGAAGAGAGTAAAAGCACGAAGGGTGATGCTGTGCCATGACTTTACATTTAAAAGCACGAAGGACACATGCTGTGCCCATTTATATATTTATTGCATTGTGAGGACGAGAGTAAAAGCACGAAGGGTGATGCCGTGTACATACTTGTTTGAGTTACTATTTCCTGTTGACTTGTTTCTTTTGTATTGTTGGTTGTTCAGTTATCCACCTTTGATTCTCACTTGTTACTCCATTACTTGTCTCCGTATTACCATGCTTAACTGCTTATTTCTTGCTATTTTCTCTGGTATATATTATAGAACTGTACAGGTAAATTGTTGTTGTCGTGTCTAGCCTCGTCACTACTTCACTGAGGTTAGGCTCGACACTTACTCAGTACATGGGATCGGTTGTACTGATGCTACACCTGCACTTCTTTATGTTGTGCAGATTACGCAGCCGGACCCAGTGGACACCGTTAGAGGGAGTATCTTTCAGTCCATACAGGCGACACCGAGGTAGTTCCGCAGACGTTCGTGGACCTTGGCGTCACGGTCTATCTTTTCGTTTCTGTCTTATCTTGGTATCACAGACAGTTGTATTGTTCATTTCAGACTCTTGTTGTAGTAATCTTAGACAGTCCGTGAGATTTTGTGACACCAATTCTGGGGGATTATGTGCGAAAATGTTGTGACAATTATTATATTAATATATAGACTCGCAGCTTCCGCATTATTATTATTATTAATTGTGTTATGTTCATTGTTTCACTTTTAAATGCCTTAAGTAAAGAAAGTTAGTAAATTAACTCAAACGTTGGCTTGTCTAGCGGGTTCAACATTAGACGCCATCACGACCTGAAGGTGGAATTTCGGGTCGTGACAGGCCGAGAGCCTGTTATGGAGTGACAATTATGAGATCGGACTGCACATCGCAACGATACTCTGATTATGCCTTCGTTGGCTTGTTATAGAGCTTGGGCTAATAGGAGCCCCTTCGGAGTCTTTACAACCCCGGTGAGCGCATGGATATTTGAGGGATGGATCTTCCCAGGACATGGATCTTGTCCGAAGTTGATGATATGTGAGGGATGGATCTTCCCTGGACATGGATCTTGTCCGAGTGTTGTATTCCGGAGAAGGATCTTCTCCGTGAGGCTGGACTGGCCTTTTCCTCAGTACTGAGTAACTACGGTCACCAGTGTTTATGTACATTCCGGGGTGGATTTTCCCTGGGCATGAGAGCCGTATACGGTACTGAGTGGACTTCTCTGTGAGAGTTGTGAGCACTATGTGCATTTCCACACTGTTCATATTTTGGCATGTAGAGTATACCGAATTGCATAGGGATACTGGAAATATTTGGTATATTTTGTTTTCATTCTCTGATAAACTATGAACATGTCTAATTTCTGTACACTGTATTATTTAATTGCTGAGGTTTAGACCGTCACTACCTCTCAGCCCATAGTTGGGTTCGTTACTTATGAGTTTGTTTACTCGCGTTACCCCCTGCACCTTGTGTGCAGATCCAGGTACAGCGGGACCCGGTAGTAGTAGTTGAGCTGCGGTCTGAGTTCCTTTGGAGGCATCGAGGTAGAAACTGGCGATCGCAGCCTCGATTATCTCCTTCTCTATCTACCTGTCATATTTATTTATTTCAGACAGCTTTATGTCGGCACTGTATTTTGATATTTGATGTAGTAGCTCATGACTCGGTGACACTAGATCTGGGTTCAGGTTTTCTTTTACTTAAGTTTTCGATGATGATTAAACCCTTAAATGCTTTATAAATATGAGACTCTTGCTGCAAATATAGTGGTTTTTATTAAAAGAACTTTTAACAAATAAAATTTGTGGCTTGCCTGATTTCACGAAAGGTGCCATCACGACTGGGTATTTTGGGGTCGTGACAACCTTCATTTACTGGATATTATTGACATAGGAGGGTGCGCTGGCGATTCATGGTTTTTGTAGATCTTCTAAGATATGATTGAATCCTCTCTCTCGAGTGATGGAGGTTGGTTATTTTGTGTGATGACCCAAGGGGTCATTTTATGAATTTAGACTCCTAGGCGTATTAGCCATAAAAAGATTAATTTTAACGACCTCGATTTTCGTACGCAGTCCGGGCGTGAAACCAGAAAGCTTTTATGTGAAAATATAAGATATAATAATTTTTAGAATTAAAAATTTAGTTTTAGTTGAGTCAACATTTGAGTAAACGGACTCGAATCAGTGTTTCGACGATCCCGGAAGGTCCGCAGTAAAATATGGGACTTGGGCGTATGCCCGAAATTGAATTCCGAGGTCCCAAGTGATGATAGGCTATAATTACGTATTTTAGTCGCTTATTACACTCTAGTTTAATTGAGTTTGAGCTTTAATCGCTAGTGTTTTGCACTAATTGTGTGTTTTATGCCTTGTAGGAGTGATTTCGAGTTATATAGATGTTATGGAATGAATTTAAGTGATTTGAAGCTTTAAAGTCTGAGTAAAAGCTCAAGGAATTAAGCCGGGATCATATTCGGGGGTCAAATTTGATAGTTGAGAACAAACGAAGACTCGATGAGGCATATTGCGCACTGTCTAGTAAAATAGACATAACTTTTTCTCCGAACTCCATTTGGGCTATATAATATATGGTTAGAAATCTAACTAAAAGGGCTACAACTTTCATGTTTTACATTTTTTCAAATTCCGAACGGAACAGGGTGAAACACGCGGTCGAAACCGCGACCGCAGAACTAGACGCGACAGAATCAGAGAAATCGTAAATGACCGCGCCCGCACACGTTTGGCCACGGCCGTGAGCGTCTAGGCGTAAAAAAATAGTCCTTTTTCGCGTGGGAGAAGGTATAATTGTTTGGGACCGACCCTACTTGGTATATATAAATGGGAGAACGTTATTTTTGAGGGATTAGACATATTTTGGACACAAATTCGACCTAAGGAGGCAGGGACACAATAGGAGCAAGGCGGAGAATTCTTCTACAAGTTTTTCCTACCTCTTCCTATTTTTCATTGTTGGTTATGACTTTTAGTATTGTATTTTTACATACTATTACGAATAGCTAATTTGTTATCTAGAGTTTTGATTGAACCTTTTGTAGGATAAATTCTTGTTATGTTTTTATATAATTTTGCCAAAGTTTAATCTCTATTTGTTCAACTACGTTCTTGTTGTTGATTGAAGGGCCCTCAATTAGCTGTTCCTATTTATTATGTATCTACTTGAGAGAGAGTGCATATTTAGGTAGTTGTTTGAACAACATCACTCCCGGAGTATAGGAGAGATCCATAACCGAGGGTTTAGAGGTTGGATTAGAGATAACGTTACCTCGGGTGCAATCTAAAGTGAACTGTAATGCAATTTAGCTAGCGTAACTTGAGAAAGTGCGTCTAGTAGATTATCATAATTACTTGAGAGAGATTTATGATAGCTGGAGTGTTCATGATTGATAGAGAATACTTAAGCGAAATTATAGAAGACATAGCGGGAATAATTCCGACAATTGGGGAAATCATAAATCTAGACCTCCTTAATCTTTTCTCCAACCCGTAGTATCTTTAGTGTTAATTTACTATTTTAAATTGTTAGTTAATTAGATATAAGAATCTTAATATTTATAACATAGGAATTGTTCGATCTTGTCTTCTTAGCAATATTAAGCAATTGTAGCAAAGCCTTAGTTCTGTGTGGGATTCGACTCCAGACTTGTAAACCATATTATATTTGCAACGACCGCGTTGTCCTTTTTATAAGGCATAGTTGGGCGTGATAAAATTTTGGCGCCGTTGCGGGGGAACTAACAGTGTAGCTGTAGGTGTACATATTGCTAAGTTTCAAGTTTGAATTTTTTTCCCAGTATTTGTTTTTTAATTTCTTAATTTTAGTTGTATTTCTTAATTTGAAAAGAAAAAAAACATGGCATCATGGAATTATGATAGTTTGGATGTTGGTAATTCTACTTTTGATCCTCGTTATGCATATTGTGGAGGAAACCACCCAGGGCAAAATTATCAAAATATTCCCGAGAGCGAGTTATGTGCACCAACTCAATCTTATGTGTGGAATGTGTGTGATATGTGTGGCGGTCAAGATGATCACTTTCATGGTTGTGCTTATATTCCTTATCTTCCCCCAACCCCTTACTTTGATGGTTCTTCTTTTTCTTGTGAAGTTAATAGGAACAAAGAACCTAGGGATGATGGACTGAAAAAGATCGAGAATATGTTAAAATGCCTTATGGAACAAAATAATGAGAAACAATTGCAGATAGAAAGGCAAGAGGCAACTATTCGCAAGTTGGAGGCTTAATTGAGTCAAGTGGTTGGAGTTGTTAATGCTCAACAAGCGAATATTGGGGATAATAGCCAAGAAGAGCGTGAGTTTGAGGTGTTAATTGAGGAGGTCAGAGTAGAACTTCAACAACCTATCCAACTACAATTTGAGGATGTCGATGTTGAAGAAGTGAGACTAGAGTCAGCCAAGGACTTTGAGGATATAAATTTTGTTGACTCTAGTATCATTGGTGTTGAGGATGTTGAAAGTCCTGAAGTTCATGTGTTTGAGCGCATTGGTCCACACTCCAAGCATTTTTCCACATTATGTTTGGATGATGATATGAGAATAGAGTCATCTGAACCAATTGAAGAGTCAAGGAATGAGGAACAAAGTGCATATATTCTGGAATTCTTCTTTCCAGAAAGTCAGGATTACATACCTCATACAAAGGCCAAGGAGTGCAGAACACTACATTATTTCCTTGGGCCAGTTATATTTGTTCCACCGCCCCATGACCATAATCATAGGCTTGAATCAAAACTTGGGGTTCAATTCATAAGCTCGAGGTGGAGGCAAAAAGTGATTCACGTCGTGCCGCGACATTAAATCAAGCGTTTGTTGGGAGGCAACCCAACTTTATTTTTTTAATTTAGTTTTTAATTTTTTATTTTTTATTATTGTATTATTCTTGTAGTGTCGATTTTTGATTTTTAGTAGCATGGAACGCGAAGCCATTGGAAGGATGCAACAACAAACCATTGGTTGGAACTAAGTGTGAGGTACCCGCATGAAGGACCATGCTTGGGAGAAGTCTGAGTACCCCATGAGATGCTAGTGCTTCGGCCTTTGGCCTACCAGGGAGTTTCTTTTACCCTCTTATAGTTATGATGTGCATTGGGGACAATGCACAATTTTAAGTGTGGGGTGAGGAGATTGTTTGGGTGACTTTCTATGCTATTTTAGTTGTGTTAGTTTAAATAAGTTATTTTTAAATAAAAAAATAAAAAAGATGGGACTTTTCCCGATGATGGATCTATTAGACAATTTTCTTGAGGGAATTAAGTCTAAAGAAAAAAAAAAGATTTTCTTTTGTTAGGTAGTGTAGCAATTCCCCCTTGTTTTTTTTGTGTTGCGGTTCTTTTCAAGGTTTTTGTTTGAATCGGGTGTAGTTAGTTTTTTTTTTAGGAAGAGGAGCCATTGTGTTGTGTTTTGAATTGAAGCAATATCTCTTGACTTTGTTATGCCTTGAGAATAGTGAGTACTTTGGTTGTGACACTTAGGCTCAGTTTTTGACTCTTGTATAAGTACCTTAAATTGTATGATTTTAAATTTGCTTAACTGCTTTGACTAAAGTGTCTTGATGAATCCAATCCTGAGTGAGTTAAGTGTCATGTGTGTGTGAGGTTTGTGTGTTATTCTGTGCATTGCATTTGATGTCTAGAAATTTCCCTGTGTGTTTGCAAAGCGAAATAGTAGTTTTGTTTAGTCTTGGAAGTGATATAGGCATTTCTTTGTTGAGCCAGATTTGTATATTTTACCCGCCTAATTGTTATGTATCGTAGTTAATCCCTTTGAGCCTGTAATCCTGTTGCTTTGGCAACCACATTACAAGCCTTACCCATTTGTTTGAATTAACCATCTATTTGAACCTTCTAACATCTTACGAGCACTTGAATTGTGATGATTTATTTAAAAGTTAAAGTGTTGGGTGGTTGGTTTGGCTTTTGAGTGGAACTAATGAAATAAGGATAAAAGTGCAATGTTTTGAAAAAGTGAGCGCTACTTGAATTGAAAAAAAAGAAGAAAAAGAATAGTTGTATTGTTGTGAAAAAAATATTCCTTGACAAGTGGTGACTCTTGATGTAATTGTGCTTAAAGAAGTATGAGGTAAAATACATTAATGTGAATGCAGAGTTTGGTTTGACATAAGTATGGGGTTTGAATGTTAAAGTATATGTATTAAAGTGCTTAGGGAGGTGTAGTCAGTCGTATATCTATCCTACCCGTCCCGCAGCCTACATTACAACCAAATAAAGTCCTACTTGATCCTAGACCGAATGAGCTCGTAGAGTAGTACACTACGGGCAAGCCTATGGTGCATCTTTTGTGGCACATGAATGTTATTTCTAAGAGTGAGTGAATTCTTTCTATCTTAAGTTCCTATGTGTTCTTAAATTTTATTGTGTGAAACTACTCTCTTTTGTTGTGTGAGGGCACTTGATTCATGAAGGAAAGGTAATGTCAGTGACCTCTATATTAGAGTAAGTGGGTGAGATGTGAATAATGCGTGGTACTTGTGAGTCAAATCTTGAGGTGAAGATGTTACACTTTTGTGCTTAGTCTATTTTAAATATTCTTGGTGTGATGAGTTAGGAGAATTGCTTAAAAAGGCCTCTATATAAAGTGTAGTTTGATTGCTCGAGGACGAGAAATGGTTTAATTGTGGGGTGTTGATGATAGGCTATAATTACGTATTTTAGTCGCTTATTACACTCTAGTTTACTGCACTTTAATTGAGTTTGAGCTTTAATCGATAGTGTTTTGCACTAATTGTGTGTTTTATGCCTTGTAGGAGTGATTCCGATCTATATATATGTTATGGAATGAATTTAAGTGATTTGAAGCTTTGAAGTCTGAGTAAAAGCTCAAGGAATTAAGCCGGGATCGTGTTCGGGGGTCAAATTTGATAGTTGAGAACAAATGAAGACTCGATGAGACATATTGCGCACTGTATAGTAAAATGGACATACATTTTTACTCAAAACTCCATTTGGCTATATAATATATGGTTAGAAAGCTAACACAAAGGGCTACAACTTTCCCGTTTTACTTTTTTTCAAATTCCGAACGGAACAGGGTGAAAGACGCGGTCGAAACCGCGACCGCGGAACTGGACGCGGCAGAATCAGAGAACTCGTAAATGACCGCGCCCGCGCGCGTTTGGCTGCGGCTGCGAGCGTCCAGGCGTAAACAAATAGTCCTTTTTCGCGTAAGGAGAAGGTATAATTGTTTGGGCCCGACCCTACTTGGTATATATACATGAGAGAATGTTATTTTTGAGGGATTGGACATATTTTGGACACAAATTCGACCTAAGGGGGCAGAGACACAATAGGAGCAAGGCGGAGAATTCTTCTACAAGTTTTTCCTACCTATACCTATTTTTCATTGTTGGTTATGACTTTTAATATTGTATTTTTACATACTATTATGAATAGCTAATTTGTTATCTAGTTGAACCTTTTGTAGGATAAATTCTTGTTATGTTTTTATATAATTTTGCCAAAGTTTAATCTCTATTTGTTCAACTACGTTCTTGTTGTAGTTGATTGAAGTGCCCTCAATTAGCTGGTCCTATTTATTATGTATCTACTTGAGAGAGAGTGCATATTTAGGTAGTTGTTTGAACAACATCACTCCGGAGTATATGAGTGATCCATAACCGAGGGTTTAGAGGTTGGATTAGAGATAACGATACCTCGGGTGCAATCTAAAGTGAATTGTAATGCAATTTAGCTAGCGTAACTTGAGAAAGTGCGTCTAGTAGATTATCATAATTACTTGAGAGAGATTTATGATAGCTGGAGTGTTCATGATTGAAAGAGAATAGTTAGGCGAAATTATAGAATACATAGCGGGAATGATTCCGACAATTGAGGAAATCATAACTCTAGACCTCCTTAATCTTTTCTCCAACCCGTAGTATCTTTAGTGTTAATTTACTATTTTAAATTGTTAGTTAATTGGATATAAGAATCTTAATATTTATAACATAGGAATTGTTCGAGCTCGTCTTCTTAGTAATATTGAACAATTGATGCGAAGCCTTAGTTCTCTGTGGGATTCGACTCCGGACTTGTAAACCGGATTATATTTGCAATGACTGCTTTGTCCTTTTTATAAGGCATAGTAGGGAGTGATCACCAAGCCTTAGAAATCAATTTTTGAAAGAAATTGTTTTGCTGAATTATTAATGAAATAAAGAAATGAATTAATGTTTCAAAACCGTTGGTATCGGTCTCATACTTTGGTTCCGGAGCTTGATATAGGTTTGTTATGATATTTAAGCCTTGTCTGCAAAATTTTGTAAGAATCGAAATTTATTTGACGTGATTCGGACGTCCTGTTGATAAATAGTGAACTTTAAGTGTTCTTGAGAAAAATAATGAGTTTTGAGGTTTAATTCATAGTTTTACATGTTATTTTCATGATTTGATCGCACAAGCAAGTCCGTATGATGCTTTTAGACTTGCGTTCATGTTTGGTTTAGAGCCCGAGGGCTCGGGTGAGTTTCAAATAGGTTTGGGTTGTGTAGCGCTCGTTCTTTCTTATGCTTCAACGTCGTTTCTTCAAGCATAAATGATATCATATTGAACAAATGAGCTCTGATTTATGTTTTGAATGGAGTATTAGATCCGTATCGTAATTACGGACCCGTAGCAAAAAGAATCATCGAATATGGACATCTTATGAGGATTTTATGATCATTTTACTAAGGTTTCCAGAATTTTCAGGTTAATTACGAAATTTCGACTGACGGCGTATTAAAAATTTGCACTATTTGCAAATATTAAAACCTACATATCTCCTTCATTATAAGGTCAAATTGAGTGTTTCAAAAGCCTAACCTGACTAGCATTTCACAAGAAATCCATTGGAGGCATAAAAATCGAGTTTTGTGATCGTTTGGCACGATAAACGAGGCAAAATAGCTGGTAGAAAAATATATATATAACGGGCAAACTTCTTCTTCTTCAAATTTTCGAACCCCACAGCCCTAGGAACAAATTGCTTCACCAAATATAATCCCCAAGTCATAGGTAATCAATTCTAAACTTTACTCTTTCAATTACTCATTATTTTTCATCACTTTTAAATAAAAAACTAAGAATTTTCATGGTACAAATTGAGGGTTTGGGTAGAATTAAGGAATTTTGTAAAAATCGAATCTTTACCTCGAATGGATGTCAGATTTCAAAATTAATTGTATATTTGGGTTCGTGGGTGAATGGGTAAACGTAATTTGGTCTGAACCCCGAGTTTAAATCAAGCGGGTCCGGGGTCGGGTTTTCACTTTTTTTGAGAAAACTTAGGAAAAATTATGTTCTTCAATAAATTTACTTTCTTTAGCCTTAATTAATGATATTTAGTTAATTATGATTAGATTCGAGCAAGTTAGAGCAAGATTCTAGAGGAAATGCTATAATTGAGCAGTGAGTGACATGCGAAATTGAGGTAAGTGCTTGGTTTAACCTTGACTTGAGGGAATATGAATCCCCAATTTATCTGTTATGTGAATTAGCATGTGTGTGATGTATAGGTGAGGTGACTAGTATCTATGCACCACCAAATTGTCTGTTAAACATGATCAATTTCCCGTTTCCAATTTAATTGACTCCTGTCTTAATTGCTCTATGTTCATTGTTGTTCTATGACGACTAGGCCTTAGAACATTGCTGTTAAATATTATTTGGCTAGTTTGGAAGAGTATTGATTGAGTAATTGGTTCCCTTGTGGTACAGAAATGTTGAACAGTTTGACACTATTTTGAAAATATATTTATATATTCATGTTGGATTCATTTTTGATAATATTGAAGAAGTTGTGAGAAATGCAGTTTAACTGTTTCATGATTGTTGAGGTTCACGTGGTTATTTGGTTTCATTTGATTATTTTCAATTTTTGTTGTAAGTGTGTTAAAAGTGTTGACTGTTCTCTTGATTCTATCATGGTACATAAAGACTGAGTTGGGTTGACAGTGTTACGGTGGTTACATATATTCTGGCTGGTTTTATTGTGGAATGATATTGGTTACTGTTTTCTGTTTGCAATTGTTGAAATGAAAGTGTTGTGAAAGGCTTGGCGTGAAATGTGAAAGTTTTTGATGAATATACATAATTGATTGTGATAAGGGGTTGTGATAAGAGGGTGAAATAGATTGTGATTAAGGGTGGATAATTGATAGTGATAAGGGTGGATAAATGATAGTGATAAGGGTGGACAAGTGAGATCGGGTTGCGCGCCGCAACAAGACAGTGATAAGGGAGTATAATTGTGTTTTAATGATTTTATTATAAAGATTTGGAAATTTATTGTTTTACTCTACGATTTTTCTCATACTATGCACATACTGTTATATTAAAGTAAAAGTTTGGAAATTCGGGAACTTGTGTGAGATCTTGGTGATATTTAAGGCCTGGAATAGGCGACTGAGTTATTATATTTATTATTTCAGTTATATTTTTCTGTTCATGTAGAATTATTTCATTGCGTTATTGTACATATTATTGTCACAGGTTATATATTGTTAATGCCCCGCCGTAGCCTTGTCACTACTTCGTCGAGGTTAGGCTCAACACTTACTCAGTACATGGGGTCGGTTGTACTGATACTACACTCTGCACTCCTTTGTGCAGACCCAGGTACCGGCTAGCAGTAGAGGTTTTTAGAGCGGCTATTTATTTGTTCAGAGACACGAGGTATATCTACCGGGTTACACAAATCTTGAGAGTTTTCTCCTATTTTCATAAACATTATTTTATTATATTCAGAACATTTCACTATTTCTTCCAGCCCAGTATTTGTAGTATTCTTTAGTAGTTCGTGAACTGTGACACCAGACCCTGGGGTAGTCTTAGAGTTATTTATATAATTATTTCGTGGTTCGTTTATTTAATTGTTTATTATTTTATATTTGGAATTATTCATCTAAAACCAATAGATTCAGTTTACTTTAAATTATTTTATTATGTCTAAATGGATAATTAATGCAAAGTAGTTAATCAAATTCTAACATTGGCTTGACTAACAAGTGTGAGGTTAGGCGCCATCACGATCCCTAAGGTTGGGAATTTGGGTCGTGACAAGTTGGTAACAGAGCCCTAGGTTACTTAGGTCTCACAATTCACGAACAAACTTGGTAGAGTCTGAAGGATCGGTACGAAGACGTCTGTACTTATCTCTTAGAGGCTATGAAGTTAGGAACAATTTCACTTCTATTCTACTCTATCGTGCGAATTTATTCTACCATTGATGATTGAACTTGTCTATTCTTGTCCTCTCACAAATCTCGACAACACACAAAGCGTTTACAACTGGACAAGAGATGAAGCCCCAATGACAACTACGATTAGGTGAAGAGACAGAAGCAGAGCTCATACTAAAGCTCGAACATCAACACCTATTGTACAGTCTCAAATGGATCTAGACGCGGAGGTTCTAGCTCAGTCGGTACATGTTGGACTAGCCCATATCCCAGAAAGATTTATAGCTACTTCAGTATTGTATAACAAGGGAATAGTTGAAAGCAACGAGGTTGATTTATATGAGCTGTGAAGTTTAACATTGTGGATTATTAGGCATTGTGACCTATGACTTCGTGCCAAGTGGGGAAGTCCATTGTCAAGGAATAGATTGTGGGGTCATGTGTTATATCGGTTTTGGCTTGGAATGTATAAGGCCTGAGATTTTGCAAGAGATAAAGCTGGGACTTGCGATATGTTTTCCTCCTTAATAACCATATACCTCAATACCGAAGGAGTTATATAGACAAATTTAAATCTACAGAAGGTCTACTCAGCGTGGAAGTCACGATTGCGGATTTTGGGGTGCTCCAGAGGGAGTACAGTGGTTGACAAGCTTCTAGACTATATGGTTCGTGCCAAGGTTTATCTGTATAGAGCTTTACCTTTGGGGTCATTTTGCATCAATAAGGATAAGAGTTTCCCCAATGACATCTACGATTAGTGCAACATCAACTATTTGACTCAGTTCTCATAATGCTTTTGAAAGAGTATGTTTCTCGACCTTTCCATTTTTGCGTGGCGCTTAGGGTTTGAACGATTGTGTCAGGTCACCATGACAATGTCAGATCATGCCATCAGGTTTGATAAGATAGACTGTCATACTCCTACTTCGATTCATATAGCCAGAGAGCAAGTCCACAGACTCATTAAAGGACTCAGTTATGATTGTAAATTTTGTGTGCGATTCAGGGCAAGTTGATACTTTATTGTGGCTAGTGGTAGAAACTGTCCTAGACTTGGGAGAGTTATATTTCATCATTGCACTCAGGCTACGTGCCCCATTGCGGTTACAACTCAACTACATGACTAGCTAGGGAAAAAAGGGTCAGAATGTCGAAAGTGGAGGTTGGATTCCTCGAGGTGGAGACTCAGCCTGTTGATATATTTTCTATGGTATAGCTGAGGTCGTTTCATTAAATGGTGTCATTACAAGAACAATCTCTAATTAGTATAAAGTGATGATTTCTTGAACTTAATACGGTTATGCGTATCTAATAAAATTCTTCTAATATGCTCTACTCTCGGGTGAGATTTGATCGGCTCCCACCTATACCACTAAATAGTAGCAAGGAAGGGGTCGAAACAGCTTTTACCCGAGCGGGTCGGGATCGATTTCCATAGGGAGCTATGTATGTTGGAGTCGAGTGTCTAAATGATCTAGTGGCGTGTTATGCTCGTAACTACACTTCTCATAAAAAGGTTTTTGAAATTATGCTATGATTTAGTCTAAATGAAACTATGAAATAGCTAACTAATATCTTTTTGTATATTTTCTCAATTGATTAAAGGGACTAGGGCTGTGACTTCCTCCTAGGCGGGCGACTAATAAGGTCTAAAATTGAGAATGACCTTGTGAAATATGGGTGAATGTCATAACCTCATGCTAAGGTGCCCACCCACTACCTCTCGGTAATGTGGGTAACTTTGCCCAATTTGGCCTTCTCAAGCACAATTAGGTGTTTTCATTTATTCACATGAATCGGCTCAAGTCGGGTGTAGCTATCTCTAGCATCCACCTTTTTATTGGGGGTATAAATCTCTTGAGTTTGCCCCCATACCTCGTTATCCTAATTACCTAGACTTGGGTCATCTTTCTCAAGAGTGACCCTAGTCATGAAGGCTTGAAATAGTGTTTGCAACCACTAAATCTAAGATTTATGCACAAATTAGGCTAAACACCAAACACCCATACACAAAATCTACCTAAAATTGAAAACTCATTAACTACCCACACTAGGGTTGGGTCACAACCCTAGATTAAGGGTCTAGCTACTCATAATTGAAGAAGAAACACAAGTAGAAGATGAAATTAAGCTCATAAATGTGAAATACAAGATAAAAATTGAAGAACTATTGTGAAAGCTAAGCTAAAATTACTCAAAATAGTCAAAAATCACTATTCACGTGTTCCTCTAATAGTTGATAACCTAAAAATGAGAAAAAGATCTATTTATACTAGGCTAAAAATACTGGACAAAATTTCCCCTACGGAGAATCCACTCCCAGCGTATTTCTAAGCGTCGCGGCGGAATGGCTTCCGCCGCAGCGGAATAATGGCCACTGCAACAATCTTGAACTTTGTAACTCTCTGTTTCCTAAAAACCGGGTCCAGCGGAATAATAGAACGCTAGAGCGGTGGCTGGAACGCGGCAACGGAAAAATACCGCTGACCGCGGAAGCTTGAATCCCCACTGCTGCCAACTCTCTGAAGTTTCTCAAACGCGTCCAACGGATAAATGGATGTTGCAACGGTAGGTGAACCGCTGTAGCGGAAAAATAGTGCGGAAAGCGCTTTGCATTGCCTCAAAAACACCTCTCTGAAGTTTGACAAGCGGGGCAGCGGACAGAAATCCGCTACAACGGAGTGACAAACGCTGCAATGGAAAGGTGAGTGCTGCAACGTTTCTGCTGGGTTCAGGGACTTTGCAAGTTTTTCTCCTTTTGAGATCTTTTTGGATCAATATTTACAAATCAACTCAATTCTTGCAATTCAAATAACTTGCATCAAAATATGGGAGTATTGTAGTCAAATTGGCCTAAAACCCTAAGAAAATGGGAGTAAATAGTAGTACAAATCACTAGTTATCAACTCCCCCAAACTTAAGACTTTGCTTGTCTTCAAGCAAACTAAATAACTTCCACCCCCGTAACAAGAAAAGAGAAAGTATTTCATCAATTAAGATGTGATTCATCAAGCTTCAATTGGGACTAACAATTACCCTTTTGACACAAATGAACTATTGACAACATTATGCAATGATTTTCTAGCCCACTAGATCTAACGTGACACCAAAGTTTCAAGAGTTGACTAAGATCGTCATAGAGCATCTCTCTTTCACCTCAATTACTGTGGATCCAGACTTTTCCTCCTCTACTTTCCTTGGGCTCACCTCACCATAAAGATTGAACTTCAAAATTAGATTTATCATGGGGTGCTCTCTTCACTCTCAAATGAACACCTCAAGCCTAGATTTAAGTACCATAAGCTTTCCCCTCATGTAAATAACCACTAATGTAAGCTCATTCAACTTGAGATCCTATAGGACTTTGTCGGGATGTAAGGAGTCTTCTTGGATCAAATTTGGTCATGATGAACAATCTTCCCTTAAGCACTCCAATTTTTTCACATTTTTGCACATTTTACTCTTGATTCTTTTAGTCACACATTTTCCTTAGGGAACATAGAGAGACTCATATTCACTCTTTCTTTTACTTTGGGCTTATTTTCCTCCCTTTTTCTTTCTTTTTCCATCATTTCAACCTCTTTTTCAACTTTTTGCTTTTCTTTTGCTTTTCCTCTCACCCTTTTTCTTTTCATTTTGGTTCATATTGCTTTTCAACCTTTTCTTTGGCCCATTTTTTTTATCACCAAGCCTTTCATCACTATGCAAATCCTCATCTCTCCCCCAAACTTATGATTTTTGCCTATTATTCATCAAGAGTGCTCAAGGAAAGAATGGGTGCCAAGAGAGGGTCGTGAACGGATGAAGGTTTACAATATGGTTTTTGAACAAATCGGCTCAGGCTAAAAAGGGGACCAGGGATCATGTCAAGGTAGGCTAAAGAGGTCTTTAAATTTCAGTAGGGAGTCAAGGAAGGCCTATGATCATCTCACAATTCGAGCTCACTTAAGATTTCGCCTAGACAAACACTTGGGGCAAGTTCTGGACTTTTAGGCACGACACTCGGATATGTAATTACAAACCTCACCTCTCAAGCCTTAGGATTTCTAAAGAGTATAGAGTTGAGGGACCACAACAATCTTGGTTCAAATTGAAAACTCAAATATGGCGATGAACACCACTTGACGACAGTTTCAGTCAACTCAAGATTCTAAGGGTCACAACTAGAACTAGCCTCATTTGTAATATGTCTTTAACCATAAGGTCAAAGGTAAATCTGTTGGCGCCAAGTGAAGATCTATTTGAATCACATTTATTCACTACTACTGAAATGAAAGAAAAAAATAAAAAATAAAAAACTGACTCAATCCCTTAAGAAGGTCGTTACACCGTCTGTTTTAGGGAAGAGACACCCGGTTCGCACAATTTCTACCCCTGGAAAGAACCGTAGACTTAGGAAAACAAGGGGCTTATTGACAACGCAAAAAGGAAAAGAAGAAGTTACAAATTAAAATGAAGATATTAAATGAAATAAGAAGTTAGACTACAGATGGAAAAAGCTAAAGAAGTTATAAAGTAGAAAATACGAAAATCAGAAATGAATATTTACAATAGGGGATGAATATATACATATGATAGGGTTAGGGAATATGAATATATACATACCAAAATTAAAAGTACAGAAATGTAAATAAGAAAAATAAAAAGAGTATTAACAGTTATGACAACCCAAAATCATCAAATTGAATTACCAACTACCAAGTAGAGGCCACCCCCTCCAATAAAAACTAGCATTGTCCTCAATGCTAACAAGCCAAAATATAGAACAGGGGAGAGGGGTGAGAGAGAGTAAGAGGAAACTCCCTATGGTGCCTCAGGCTGCATAAGAGAAGGGTCAACTGGGGCTGATGAAGAAGACACTGTGCTCATGGTGATAGCAGGGTCCTGTGGCTGCATGGATGTCTGGCCCTCGGGATCCTCTAACTGAATCTCCATGTCCTCCGTCCGGGGGATGGAACCCCTACGAACTGGAGGAGGTGGAAGGTCTGCCTCATCACCAAGTGTAGCCTGTTCAGTGGGTCCTGACTCTCCTAGCAAAATATCAAGGGGGCTTTCCCCCGCAACAACAACCTTTGCCACCTCCTTCACCAAAGCAACTTGAGTCTCATGTGTCTTCTTCTGTACCTTCTTCATATCATCCTGGGCCTTTTTCATATTCTTCACATACTTTCCCCAATAAATGATCTCCTCTTGTTGCTTCGCCAGTGTCTCCAAAATTTTCTTTTGGTTCTCCACCACGCTCTTCAATGTTTCCTCCAGACTAGGAGGCAATGCAATAGGTGCCAGAGCTGACTGGGCTGCAACTGTAGAAGAATGATCATTAAGCTTAGAGGAAGCTACCTGCAGCCAGTTAGTGATACCAACTAGAGTCTAAGACACTTTCAGGGTTGTCTGAGGATAGGTGGATGATGAGGGCACTGAGACTGGTATGGGCACATCAAGATCTGATGGAGGATCAGGGATAGCAACAGTGGGCCCCTCAGAAGCAATGGATCCTTCAGCAGCAGCAGAAGGCTCTGTGGCTGTGGAAGTACCAGGGGCTGCAGAGGTGGAGGCTTTCCCTTTTTTCTTGGGGTTGCTTGACCCTTTCAAACTGTACCAAGAGAAAGCTGTCTGAGGCTTCACAAATGTATCAAAATCCCTCCCTTGAACCTCGTTGTCTCGGAAATACATAGTCAGGAAATGGAGGAAAGGATAGGGGGCCTCATTCTTCTTCACAACCCGTTCTATCACTCTGCACATGATGTTCCCAACGTTAATCGAGATACTGTCCATAATAGCACCCACTATCACCGCCCTGGAAAGGGGCATATCACTATCGTGGAGTATTGGGTCTATGCTGCACACAAATGTGGCCCATCCCCTGGCCTCACAATTCAATGTATTCCTCCTGATAGGGGTGCCTCCAACCAACCAATCCGGTGTAGTCCCTGGAATAGCAATGACTGAAGCCAACCATAGGCGAGCCAAATCTTTCTGATTCACCTTCTCCAAGTACCGAGTCTCATCTACATCCCCGAAACCTGCATAGTCATTAAAATCTTTTCCATTGTATAGAATTTTCTGGTTTCAAACTTTTGTGAGGTATGTGTCCTTTTTGGCGAATGCCACATTTGTGTAGAACTCCTTCACCACATATTCATTTGCATCAACCACCTTGGCATTGAAGAGGTCCCACCCCTCCCTTTCTAAAAACTGCTGTCTCACACTAGAATTGAGGGGTAAGAGGTCCTTGATGATGAAGGGCCTTTCCGGGATGAGAGATCTTTGAGGCCACCATTCTCTAAACTGATGGTAGGCCGGTTCAGAGACAAACTGGTCCTGCCATGCTGAGGGGTTTCTAGTCCTTTGAATACCAGCAGTTTGTACTTGAGTATCTCCACCCCTTCCATCATCAGGACCCTCATCTGAGCTTTCGAGGTTGATGGAAGGAGGGGCTGCTGATTGAGCTACTGACTGGGCTGATGCACTTGTGCCCTTGGGAGGAGTGGCTGACTGACTAGAGAAGTCTTCAGAAGACTCCGAGCTAGTGGGCTTGTTGATGAGTCTTCTTGTCTTTGATAATGCAGCTGCTAGAGCTGCCCCACTCTGACCCTCTGAACCTTCCTGGGAGGGCAAGTACTCACTGGACTCTGATCTGAAGGACTTGTTCTTTTCCTCTTTTGTTTCTTTCCAATTGCTTGTGTTGGACCCAGAGGATTTTGTTGTTTGCCCTTGCCTCGACCCCTGGAAGGGCCGCCTCTCTCGGGTTGCTTTTCAGGTCCTCCCCTTGATCTCACCATTCTATGCAAACATGTCACAAAACATTGTTAATACAGTGTACATAAGTACCAAATAGAAACTCAGAAGCAGTGAAGGAAACAATGCATATGTAACCAAACCGCTGTCAACAGAAAAGAACCGCTGCAGCAGAATCAGGGGACTCAAACTACCCCTTCTCTGAATCTGTGAAATGCAGACCGCGGAAAACTGGACCGCTGTAGCGTTTCGGCACCGCTGACAACGTAAATCTTGCCGCTGCAGCAGAAATTTAGAACACCTGAAATTAAAACTCTATGAACTTAAGAAACACGGGCCGCACTTTATTGACTGCTGCAGCGTAACACAGGACCGTTGTCAGCGGATTTTAGACCGCTGCAGCGGAATCATGGTATAGCCAACAACAAGGTTTTGGGACCTCCATTGTCAGCGGAATTTTAAAACGTTGCAGCGGAGGTCGTCATAACAGTGCACTAAGGGCTAGGGTTTATGAATTTTCAAAAAAAATTCACAAACACATCAATATGAAGAAACATTTACCCACATAGGTTCCCAGAAAGCATTACCCCACAATGAGAACACAAATTGAAGATGCAATTTTAGTGATTAGGGTTGCACTAAGTCTAAACAAAAAGAAAACAAAATAAAAACACCCTAAAACAACCTAAAACTAAGAACAAATATTACACTAAAAACAAAACATACCAGTAAGTTGATGAAGATGAAGGATGACAAGGGATGAAATTAAGGGCTTGGATGAATAGTGAAAGAGTAATGAGCAGTAACTTTTGTTGGGTGGTAAGAAAATGAGCGAAAAGGGTAAAAAATGATGGTCCCTTAGTATATATACTAGAGTGTGGGACCCACGACCGACTTACCTAGCCCGACAACAGAATTTTACCACTGACCGCGCTTTTTCTCTTTTGGAGTTGCTGATTCTTAGCCTTTACCGCTGTAGCGGAATGCACTCCGTGGCCACAAAAATTTGAACGTTGCAGCGTTATTGAGATTCAGAGAGCATGAAATTAGGACCAAATGGACCGCTGTCAGCTGTCATTTTTTGCAGCAGCACTTTGTCACCGCTGTCAGTGGATTTTTGATCACTGTAGCGGGATTTTACCACTTTGCTCACTTCCCAGATTATCACCTGAACTGCATCCACCAAGTCCTAAATCAACTTCACAACTGGTTGGCTCAAAAATCTATCCTACCAAAAAAACCAAAAATAAAGAAAAGAAAACATTTGGGTTGCCTCCCAAGAAGCGACTGATTTAACGTCGCGGCACAACGCATGTTACCATGTTCAAAGGAATTTCATCAAAGCCACCACGTGACTATATTCAAATTTACCAAGATAATGCTTGACCCGGTGCCCATTCACACAAAAAAATATCCCCATTCTTGTTTTTGAGATCAAGAGCACCAAAGGGTGTAACCAATACCACTTCAGACGGGCCATTCAACTTGGACTTAAGTTTACCCGGGAAGAGACGAAGCCTAGAATTGAAAAGAAGCACCAAGTCTCCCACTTTGAACTCCCGGTCTTTGGAATATTTGTCGTGCAAGTACTTCATTTTCTCTTTGTACAAAGAAGAGTTAGCATATGCATGGAATCTAAACTCATCTAGCTCATTGAGGTGGTTAACTCTAAGATTTGCAGTTGTATCCCAATCCAAGTTCAACTTCTTCAATGCCCATAGTGCCTTGTGCTCCAATTCCACTGGAAGATGACATGATTTTCCATACACCAACCGGTAAAGAGACATACCGATGGGTGTTTTGAAGGTAGTCCGGTAAGCTCAAAGAGCATCATCAAGCTTTCGGGACCAATCGCTCCGATTAGCATTCACTATCTTGGCCAAAATGTTATTGATTTCACGATTAGACACTTCAACTTGGCCACTTGCTTGAGGATGGTACGGAGTAGATACTTTATGATTGACTCCATACTTGTCTAGCAATGAATCAAAGGCTCTATTGCAAAAATGAGATCCCCCGTCATCGATGATGGCACGGGGTGTCCCAAATCTTGTGAAAATATTCTTCTTTAGAAAATCAACCACACTTCGGGCCTCATTGTTGGGAAAAGCCACGACTTCAACCTATTTTCAAACATAGTCCACCGCCACAAGTATGTAGGTGTTTCCACATGAACTAACAAAGGGCCCCACAAAATCAATTCCCCAAACATCGAAGATATCCACCTCAAGAATTGTAGTGAGAGGCATTTCATCTTTCTTGGATATTCCACCCATTCTTTGGCATTCATCACACCGCTTGACCAACTCACTAGCATCCTTGTACAAAGTAGCCCAAAAGAAACCACAACTTAAGACTTTTGAAGCGGTCCTTGCCCCTCCATGATGACCACCATAAGGTGAGGAGTAGCACGACTCAAGAATTGACACTTGCTCTTCTTCGGGCACACAACGCCGATTGACACCATCATTGCATATCTTGAACAAATATGGTTCATCCCAATAATAATCCATGATATCCCGTCTAAACTTCTTCCTTTGGTTAGAAGAGAGCTCAAACGAGACAACACCGGTGACAATATGGTTGGCGATGTCCGCGAACCATGGCATAACATGCATAGAGACGGATAGAAGTTGTTCATACGGGAAGCTATCATTAATCTCAAGACCATCACTTGGCCTCCCTTGCTCTTCCAAACGGGAAATATGGTCGGCAACATGGTTCTCACTCCCCTTTCTATCAATGATCTCCAATTCAAACTCTTGAAGCAATAACACTCACCACATAAGTCTAGCCTTGGAATCATTTTTCATCATTAAGTACCAGAGCGCCGCATGGTCGGTGTGAACTATCACCTTGGCGCCCATAAGGTAAGGCCGGAATTTCTCCATTGCAAAGACTATAGCCAACAACTCATTTTCGGTGGCGGTGTTGTTCATTTGGGCGGGGTTCATGGTTTTGCTTGCATAGTAGATGGGGTGAAAGATTTTTTTAACCCTTTGGCCCAAAACCGCCCCCACTGCCACATCACTAGAATCACACATTAGCTCAAAAGGAGAGCTCCAATCTGGCACGATGATAATTGGCGTGGTAGTAAGCTTTTTCTTCAACAACTCAAATGCTCTCATACAATTTTCATCAAAGTGGAACTTGGCATCTTTTTCCAATAGCATGCAAAGAGGATTCACCACCTTCGAAAAGTCTTTTATGAAACGCCGGTAGAACCCTGGATGCCCAAGAAAGCTACGAACCCCCTTCACTGAGGTCGGAGGAGGCAATTTGGAAATGACCTCGATCTTGGTCTTGTCTACTTCAATTCCATGCTTTGAGATTTTGTGACCCAAAACTATCCCTTCTTCAACCATAAAGTGACATTTTTCCCAGTTGAGCACTAGGTTGGTATCTTCACAATGGGCAAGGACTTTATCAAGATTTTCAAGCATTCATCAAAGGAGTCCCCTACCATGCTGAAATCATCCGTGAATAACTCTAGAAAGTCTTCAACCATATCAATGAAAATTGTCATCATGCACCGCTAGAATGTAGCGGGTGCATTGCAAAATCCAAAAGGCATCCTGGAGAAAGCAAATGTCCCATAGGGACAAGTGAAGGTTGTCTTTTCTTTGTCTTATGGAGCCATCAAGATTTGATTATAACATGAATACCCATCAAAGAAGCAATAAAAATCTCTCCCCGCAAGTCTGTCAAGCATTTGGTCCAAGAAATAAAAAGGGAAGTGATCCTTGTGGGTCACTTTGTTCAATTTGCTGTAATCCATGCATACCCGCCAACTAGTGACTGTCCTTGTTGGAATAATTTCATTCTTGTCATTTTGTACCACGGTCATGCCACCCTTTTTTGAAACACATTGGACTGGAGAAGTCCAAGCACTATCAGAGATTGGGTAGACGACCCCAGCATCGAGCCACTTGATTATCTCTTTCTTGACAACCTCTTGCATTGCCTCATTTAGCCTCCGTTGGTGTTCTACCGAAGGCTTTTCTCCATTCTCAAGAATGATCTTGTGCATACAAAATGCGAGGCTTATACCCCGAATATCAGCAAGTGTCCAACCTATGGCCTTCTTCTTCCTCCTCTTTAGCACTTTGAGAGTAGAATCTACCTGCAATTTGGTTAGGCAAGATGAAAGTATAACAGGTAAAGTACGAGAAGGACCCAGAAATTCATGCCTGAGGTGTGGTGGAAGTGGCTTCAACTCTAGGGTAGGTGGCTCTTCAATTGAAGGCTTTGTCGGAGGAGTTTTCCGATTCTCCAAATCCAAGGATAACTTTCGAGGACCATATGAATAAGAACCCATGCCTGTAGAGCATTGGTACATTAGATCAATCCATCCACCACAATATCATCATGGTTCAATAAATCTACTTCCACGGGGTCTTCACCATTTATCATGGAGCTTGTTTCATCAATAATGAACTCGGTGACAAGGTCCATGAAAGAGCACACCTCCGTGCTATTGGGTTGCTTCATTGATTTGCAAATGTGGAAAATGACCTTTTCATCGCCCACCCGGAAGGTGAGCTCACCGGCCTCTACGTCAACTAAGTATTTCCCCGTTGCAAGAAAGGGCCTTCACAAGATGATAGGAACTTCATAATCCACCTCACAATCCAAGATAACAAAATCCGTGGGCAAAATGAACTTGTCGACCCGCACTAACACATCATCAATGGTCCCTAGAGGCCGCTTCATAGATCGATCCGCCAGTTGAAGTCGCATGGAAGTAGCTCTAGGTTGACCAATTCCCAAGGTTTTGAAGACCGAGTATGTCATAAATTGATGCTAGCTCCCAAGTCTCACAATGCCTTGGAAAAATCCGCGCTACCAATTGTACAAGGAATGGTGAATGCCCCGGGGTCTTCAAGCTTGGGTGCCATTGAGTGCACTATTGCACTCACTTGATGAGTCATTTTTATAGTTTCGCACTCCATTTACCATTTCTTTGTGACCAAGTCCTTCATGAACTTGGCATACCCGGGCATTTTCTCTAATGCTTTAACCAAAGGAACATTGATGGATAAGCTCTTCATCATGTCGATGAATTTCTTGAATTGGTTCTCATTCTTTTGCTTTGCCAACCGTTGAGGATAGGGAGGAGGAGTCCTAGGCAATGGTGTCTTTGCTTTCGACACAACTGGCTCGGGTATGTCAATTACGTGTTCCCTAGACGGGTTCACGTCACTTTTCAATTCCTCCTGATGTTCATGATTATCAATCCTTACATCACTAGATGTTGGCTCTTCCACCACATGCTCAACCTCAATCGGAATCTCATCATTTTGCAAGTCATCATCATCACCAACAACTCTCTTTTGCTTTGAAGAACCAGACTTACTACCTCATCCACTTCTTGTAGTCACCTTCATGGCGTGACCGGTATTGTTGTTGTTGTTCCCACCCTTGAGGTTCACCACCGTATCACTAGGTAGTGCTCCCTTCGGGCGTGTGTTCAAGTCTTGTGAGATTTGTCCCATTTGAACTTCAAGATTTCGAATGAAGGTGTTATGGGAGGCAAGTTGAACATCCGAATCCATATTGCGTTCCATCATTTATTTGAACATTTTCTCAATTATACCCATGTCATTACTTGAGGAACCTTGGCCTTGTCATAAGGGGGTGGATTGTTGGGTTGTTGATACATCGGTGGACTTTGAAAGCCCGACCCCCGATTTCCATTTCCACCCCAATTATTGTTCCCGCTCCAATTGTTGTTGTTGCCTCCTCATTGTTGATTGTTGTTCCCCAAATTTCTTGAGTTGTTACTATTGTTCCAATTGCTTTGCCTTTGATTGTTCCAACTTTGGTTGTTGCCTTGGTTGTTCCAACTTTGGTTGTTACCTTGATTGTTCCTTTTCCCTTGAAAATTGTTGGAGTACATCACATCCTCATTTTGCTCATCATGGGAATCTTCTTGATTATACCCACTAACTCCTTGGTTGCTTTGTTCATTGTTGTTTTTCACTTGATCTCCACGAGGCCTTCGCTTGTTCACCAAAAGATTCACCCCCACCATATCATGTACGTGCTTCAGCCCTTGTATTTGTTGAAGTTGTGACTTAGCAAGTTGATTCATGGTGGTGGTAAGTTCGGAAATTGCTTGCCATGGTCTTGAAGCTCTTTGTGGAGGTTGATAACACTTGGATTACCCTGAGGCACATTTGCTCTACTCATCCATGCTGACGAAGTGTTAGCCATTTCATCTAAGATGTCACATGCCTCAGTGTAAGTCAACTTCATAAAGTTTCCTCCTGCAAGTTGGTTGACCACACACTGATTTGTGGTATTGATGCCTCGGTAGAAAGTCTGTTGTATCATGGCCTCCGTCATGTCATTATTTGGGCACTCCTTCACCATAATTTTGTAACGTTCCCTAATCTCATTAAGAGGCTCATTTGGTGCTTTCTTGAAAGCCAATATTTCATCTCTTAATGCCTCCATTTTCCCAGGGGAGAAGAACTTGGCAATGAACTTATCCGCCAATTCATCCCATGTGGAGATAGAATGATTGGGGAGTCGCTCAAGCCAATCCAGGGCCTTCCCTCGAGAAGGGAAATAATCTGAGCCTCAAGGCATCCTCCGAGACGTTTGTTTGCTTGCTCCCCAAACATGTGTCTACAAAGACCTTTAAGTGCTTGTAGGCATTTTAATGGGGAGCTCTCATGAAGTATCCACGTTGCTCCAAGAGTTTCAACATCACATTCGTGATTTGGAAGTTGCCCGCCCGAATTCTAGGCGGGACAATAACACTTTTATACCCCTCGTTTGGAAGCACCAGAGGAGAAACTCTGGGAGGTGGAGGCGAGGGAGGGTCTGGAATATCATTATTAAGATTGGCCTGTCGGCCCCGTCTTGGAGGTGGTACTTGATTCAGTTCATCCTCTCCGTTGTCATACACCTCCTCCCCCGGAATAATATTGCCCAAAGGATCAGCCATGAGTACCTGAATTGATTTAACACACAAGTTAACAAAAGAAGGAAAGAAAAACTATCTACACCACTATTCAAGTAGATAGACAACACCATTATAACTCTCCGGCAACGACGCAAAAAATTGATCGGCTCCCATCTATACCACTAAAGAGTAGCAAGGAAGGGGGTCGAAGCAGCTTTTACCCGAGCGGGTCGGGATCGATTTCCACAGGGAGCTATGTATGTTGGAGTCGAGTGTCTAAATGATCTAGTGGCGTGTCATGCTCGTAATTATACTTCTCATAAAAAGGTATTTGTAATTATGCTATGATTTAGTCTAAATAAAACTATGAACTAGCTAACTAATATCTTTTTGTAGATTTTCTCAGTTGATTAAAGGGACTAGGGCTTTGATTTCCTCCTAGGAAGGCGACTAATAGGGTCTAAAATTGAGAATGACCTTGTGAAATGTGGGTGAATGGAATAACCTCATGCTAAGGTTCTCACCCACTACCTCTCGATAATGTGGGTGACTTTGCCTAATTTGGCCTTCTCAAGCACAATTGGATGTATTCATTTATTCACACGAATTGGCTCAAGTCGAGTGTAGCTATCTCTAGCATCCACCTTTTTATTGGGGCTATCAATCTGTTGAGTTTACCCCAATAACTCGTTATCCTACTTACCTAGACTTAGTTCATCTTTCTCAAGAGTGACCCTTGTCATGAAGGCTTGAAATAGTGTTTGCAACCACTAAATCTAAGATTTATGAACAAATTAGGCTAAACATCAAACACCCATACACAAAATCAACCTAAAATTGTAAACCCAGTAACTACCCCACTAGGGTTGGGTCACAACCCTAACTTAAGGGTCTAGCTACTCATAATTGAAGAAGAAACACAAGTAGAAGATGAAATTAAGCTCATAAATGTAAAATACAAGATAGAAATTGAAGAACTAGTGTGAAAGCTAAGCTAAAATTACTCAAAATAGTCAAAAAGCACTATTCACGTGTTCCTCTAACAACTGATAACCTAAAAAATGAGAAAAAGATCTATTTATACTAGGCTGAAAATACTGGACATAATTGCCCCTACGAAGAATCCGCTCCCAGCGTATTTCTGAGTTTCGCGGCGGAATGACTTCCGCTGTAGCTGAATAATGGCCGCTGCAGCGGTCTTGAACTTTGTAACTCTCTGTTTCCTCAAAACTGCGTCCAGCGGAATAATAGAACGCTGCAGCGGTGGCTAGAACGCGGCATCGAAAAATACCGCTGACGGCGAAAGCTTGAATCCCCATTGCTACCAACTCTCTGAAGTTTCTCAAACGCGTCCAGAGGATAAATGGATGTTGCAGTGGTAGGTGAACCGCTGCAGCGGAAAAATAGTGCGGACAGTGCTTTGCATAGACTCAAAAACACCTCTCTCAAGTTTGACAAGCGGGGCAACGGACAGAAATCCGCTACAACAGAGTGACAAATGCTACAGCGGAAAAGTGAGTGCTGCAGTGTTTCTGCTGGGTTCAGGGACTTTGCAAGTTTTTCTCCTTTTGAGATCTTTTTGGATCAATATTCACAAATCAACTCAATTCCTGCAATTCAAACAACTTGCATCCAAATGCGGGAGTGTTGTAGTCAAATTGGCCTAAAAACCTAAGAAAATGGGAGTAAATAGTAGTACAAATCACTAGTTATCAAGATTCGTAACTCAAAAATCTACTTATGTGAACACTCGTATTGAGAAAAGAAATTCTATGGAGATAATTGCGTCTATCATTACATGTTGTAATTTTTGTTTAACGGAAAATATTTAAAGGAAGGAAATGGAATGTTTCGATTGGCACGATACGCATGTTGCTTGTGATTCACAATTGAGGACGAGATCCTCGCATTTTAATGTGATTTAATATGTTTAAACCGGGCTACGAGCGCGGTGGAAGTTATGTAAGGATGAGATCCATGTGATGGAAGTTCTTGTGTTTGAATTCTCCCTTGTGAATTAAAAATTTACTATAGAACTGGTAGGGAATCATGCATGTTAGGCTTATTAAAAAATTTATGTATAAAATAATGATAATAATCGTAGTAATAAATGAATGAATAATAATAAAAGTAATACTAATAATAAGTAAATAAATCAATTAATTATTTGTGCATAATTTTCCAAATTCGTGCTATGATTATTGAGCCTTAACCTACAAGGTAGGTTCCCGCCCATGTGGTGTTAAATGAGACACGTTAATTCGGGTATATAATTACGAGGTCTTCAAGCATCATATCTCGTTATCTGTATTGTGAAGGTTTGAAAGAAGATTTTCTTTGTTGACGTGAAGCTATTTGATAATTCTATAATTGGCTATGAACAACTATTAAGGAAATAGAGGCAGTCAAGAACTGGCCTAGACCCACTACAGCCACGAAAACAAGGAGTTTCTTAGGTTTGGCGGGTTACTACCATAGTTTTGTGGAGGGGTTTTCATCTATATCAGCCCTATGACTAAATTGACTCAGAAAAGGTGCTCCATTTAAATGATCAGACGAGTGATAGGCGAGCTTTCAGAAGCTCAAGAAAGTCTTGACTTCAACACCGATGTTGGTGTTACCATTAGATTCAGGTTCTTTCACGGTATATTGTGACGCTTCCCGAGTTGGACTTGGATCAGTATTGATGCAGGATGGCAGGGTGATTGCATATGCGTCTCGATAGTTGAAAGTCCATGAGAAGAATTATCCTCATCATGACTTAGAATTGGCAGCCATTGTTCATGCATTGAAAATTTGGAGGCACTATCTTTATGGCGTGCCGTGTGAGGGTTTTACTAACCATCGCAGTCTCCAGTACTTATTCAAGCAGAAGGATTTAAATTTGAGGCAGCAGAGATGGTTAGAGTTACTAAAGGATTATGATCTCACCATATTACATCATCCAGGGAAGGCCAACGTGGTGGTCGATGCATTGAGTAAGAAGGCGGTGAGTATGGGAAACCTTGCGTATATTACAATTAGTGAGAAGCCGTTAGCTTCAGACATTCAGACGTTGGCTAATCAGTTTGTGAGGTTGGATATTTCCCCCAACAGTGTTCTAGCTTGTACAGTCGCTCGGTCTTCTCTAATTGAGCATATCCAGGAGCGGCAAGATGATGACCCATATTTGGCGGTTCTTAGGGACACAGTTCAGCACGGTGGTGCCAAGCAAGCTACAGTTGGAGATGATGGTATTTTGAGGATGCAGGGTCGGTTATGTATGCCTAATGTTGATGGCCTTCGTGAGTTGACCCGTGAGGATGCTCACAGTTCTAAGTATTCAATTCACCTAGGGGCATCCAAAATGTACCAAAACTTGAGGCAGCATTATTGGTGGAGAAGGATGAAGAAGGACATTGTTGCGTATGTGGCTCGTTGCTTAAATTGTCAGCAGGTAAGGTAATAACATCAGAGACCCGGTGGTTTGCTTCAGCAGATAGAGATTCCTGAGTGAGAGTAGGAACGTATTACTATGGACTTCATTGTTGGGCTCCCACGGACTCAGAGGAAATTTGATGCAGTTTGCGTTATTGTGGATAGGCTGACTAAATCAGCACATTTCATTCCTGTGGCAAGAACTTATACTACGGAGCGGTTGACTAAGTTATATATTCGGGAGATTGTTCTCCTTCATGGTGGGCCCGTGTCTATCATTTCTTATCAGGGTACGCAGTTTACTTCGCACTTTTGGAGGGCGGTTCAGCGTGAGTTAGGTACCCGAGTATAGTTGAGTACAACATTTCACCCTCATACTGACGGGTAGTCCGAGCGTACCATTCATATATTGGAGGATATGCTCCGCGCTTGTGTTATTGACTTTGGAGGCTCTTGGGATCAGTCGAGCATTCAGATGGCTCTTTATGAGGCATTATATGGTAGACGATGTAGATCGCCAGTTGGATGGTTCGAGCCGGGAGAGGCTCGGTTGTTGGGTACAAACTTAGTTTTGGAGGCCTTGGATAAGGTCAAAAATATTTAGGAGAGACTACGTGCAGCTCAGTCTAGGCAAAAGAGTTATGCCGATCATAAGGTTCGTGATGTGGCATGCATGGTGGGAGAGAGAGTATTGCTTCGTGTATCGCCCATGAAGGGTGTTATGAGATTTGGGAAGAAGGATAAATTGAGCCCTAGGTATATCGGGCCATTTGAGATTCTTGATAAAGTGGGGGAGGTAGCTTATAGACTTGCGTTGCCTCAAGGTTATCCTCAGTTCATCTGGTATTCCGTGTATCTATGCTCCAAAAATATCATGGTGATCCGTCCCACGTGTTAGATTTCAGCTCTGTCCAATTGGACAAAGACTTGGCTTATGAGGAGGAGCCGGTAGTTATCTTAGACCGACAGGTTCGTCAATTAAGATCTAAGAGTTATCCTTTAGTTCGAGTGCAGTGGAGAGGCCAGCCCATTGAGGTAGCTACTTGGTAGTCCGAGTCGGACATGCAAAGTAGATATCCACACTTGTTTGCAAATTCAAGTAATCTTCTATGTCCGTTCGAGGACGAACGTTTGTTTTAGAGGTGGAGATTGTGATGATCCAAGGGTTCATTTTATGAATT
The DNA here is from genome assembly GCA_005239495.1 of Nicotiana undulata. Lineage (NCBI taxonomy): Eukaryota > Viridiplantae > Streptophyta > Magnoliopsida > Solanales > Solanaceae > Nicotiana > Nicotiana undulata. The sequence goes on along the minus strand of ML244132.1, from coordinate 30,242 downwards.
TAGACTCCGTTCTAGGCTTATTAGCCATAAAAAGATTAATTTTAACACTTCGATTTACGTGCGCAGTTCGGGTGTGAAACCGGAAAGCTTTTATGTGAAATATAAGAAATAATAATTTTTAGAATTAAAATTTTAGTTTTAGTTGACTTGAGTCAACTTTTTGAGTAAACGGACTCGAATCTGTGTTTCGACGATCCCGGGAGGTCCGCGGTAAAATATGGGACTTGGGCATATGCCCGAAATTGAATTCCGAGGTCCCAAGCCTTAGAAATCAAAATTTGAAAGCAATTGTTTTGCTGAATTATTAATGAAATAAAGAAATGAATTAACGTTTGAATTGTTGGTATCAGGCCCTTATTTTGGTTCTGGAGCTCGATACAGGTTTGTTATGATATTTAAGCCTTGTATGCAAAATTTGGTGAGAATCGGAATTTATTTGATGTGATTCGGACGTCCGGTAGATAAATAGTGAACTTTAAGTGTTCTTAAGAAAAATAATGAGTTTTGAGGTTTAATTCATAGTTTTACATATTATTTTCATGATTTGATCGCACGATCAAGTCCGTATGATGCTTTTAGACTTGCTTGCATGTTTGGTTTAGAGCCTCTAGGGCTCGAGTAAGTTTCAAATAGGTTTGGGTTGTGTTGCACTCGTTCTTTCTTATGCTTCAACGTCGTTTTTTCAAGCATAAATGATATCATATTGAACAAATGAGCTCCGATTTCTGTTTTTAATAAAGTATTATATCCGTATCATAATCACGGACCCGTAGCAAAAAGAATCATCGAATTTGGATATCGTATGAGGATTTTATAATCATTTTACTAAGGTTGTCAGATTTTGCAGGTTAATTACGAAATTGCCACTGACGGCATATTAAAAATCTGCACTATTTGTAAATATTAAAACCTACATATCTCATTCATTATAAGGTCAAATTGAGTGATTCAAAAGCCTAGCTTGACTAGAAATTTACAAGGAATCCATTGGAGGAATAAAAATCGAATTTCGGGATAGTTTGGCACAATAAAAAAGACAGAATAGCTGGCAGAAAAATATATATAAAACGGGCAGACTTCTTCTTCTTCAAATTTTCGAACCCCACAACCCCAGGAACAAATTTCTTCACCAAATATCATCCCCAAGTCATAGGTAATCAATTCTAAACTTTACTCTTTCAATTACTCATTGTTTTTCATCACTTTTAAATAAAAAAAACTAAGAATTTTCATGATAAAACTTGAGGGTTTGGGTAGAATTAGGAAATTTTATAAAAATCAAATCTTTACCTCGAATTGAGGTCGGATTTCGAAAATAATGGTATATTTGGGTTCGTGGGTGAATGGGTAAACGTAATTTGGCGGGGGTCGAATTTTTACTTTTTTTGAAACAACTTAGGAAAAATTATGTTCTTCAATAAAGTTACTTACTTTAGCCTTAAGTAATGAATTTAGTTAATTATGATTAGATTCAAGTAAGTTAGAGCAAGATTCTAGAGGAAAAGCTATAATTGAGCAGTGAGTGGCCTGCGAAATTGAGGTAAGTGCTTGGTTTAACCTTGACTTGAGGGAATAGGAATCCCCAATTTATCTGTTATGTGAATTAGCATGTGTGTGGTGTATAGGTGATGTGACGAGTATCTATGCACCACCAAATTGTCTGTTAAACATGATCCCTTCCCCGTTTCCAATTCAATTGACTCCTGTCTTAATTGCTCTATGTTCATTGTTGTTCTATGACGACTAGGCCTTATTACATTGCTGCTAAATATTATTTGGTTATTTTGGAAGAATATTAATTGCGTAATTGGTACCCTTGTGGTACAGAAAGGTGGAACAATTTTGCACTATTTTGGAAATATATTTGTATATTCATGTTGGTTTCATTTTTGATAATATTGAGGAAGTTGTGAGAAATGCAGTTTAAATGTTTCGTGATTGTTGAGGTTCACGTGGTTATTTGGTTTCATTTGATTATTTTCAATTGTTGTTGTAAGTGTGTTAAAAGTGTTGGTTGTTCTCTTTATTCTATCATGGTACATAAAGACTGAGTTGGGTTGATAGTGTTACGGTGGTTACATATATTCTGGCTAGTTTTATTGTGAAATAATATTGGTTAAAGTTTACGAGCTATACTATTTTCTGTTTGCAATTGTTGAAATAAAAGTGTTGTAAAAGGCTTGGCCTGAACTGTGAAAGTTTTTGACGAATAAAAAAAATTGATTATGATAAGGGGGTTGTGATAAATGGGTTGTGATAAGGGGGCGAAATAGATTGTGATTGTGATGACCCAAGAGGTCATTTTATAAATATAGACTCCGTACCATGCTTAATTGTCATAAAAAGGTTAATTTTAAATATCTTGAGTTGCGTGCGCGGTCCGGGCGCAAAACCAGAAAGCTTTTATGTTAAAATATGAGAAATTATGAATTCTAGAGTTAAAATTTGATTATAGTTGACTTTGGTCAATATTTTGAGTAAACGGACCCGTATCTGTGTTCCAACGATCCCGAGAAGTCCGAAGTAAAATATGGGACTTGGGCGTATGTCCAGAAATGAATTCTGAGGTCCCAAGCCTTAGCAAACAATTTTTGAAGAAAATTATTCTGCTAGTTAATTCAAGAAATACAGAAATGAAAAATTATGTGAAATATATGATATCAGGCCCGTATTATAGTTCCGGAGCCTGAAACAAGTTTGTTATGTTATATAAGTTCTATCTGTGAAGTTTCATGAGAATCGAAGTTGATTTGATGCAATTTGGACATCCGGTTGAAAAGTTTAAATTTGAATGTTCTTGAGAGAATCTCTAATTTTGAGGCCAAATCCATAGATTTTGATGTTAATTTGATGATTTGATTTCGCAAACAATTTTGTATGATGTGTTTAGGTTTGTGTGCATGTTTCGTTTGGAGCCACGAGAGCTCGGGGGAGTTCCGGGTAGGCTACAGAGTGTCTAGACTTAGAAAAATTCCCAACAACTGAAACATCTAGTGTGCAGGTCTCTGATCTCACAAATGCGAGGTCGGGCTTCGCAAATGCGAAGCCAATGTCAAGCCTCTGATCTCGCAAATGCAAAGGACCTTGTTCGCAAATGCGAGGTCCTGTTCGCATTGGCGATATATGCCCGGAAAGCCCAGGGTTCGCAAATGCGAACCCCAACTGGCAAATGCGAGACCCGCAGCCTGTTATATCAGCTTTTTGACGGGATTTTTCCTTCTTTTCAAATTTTCTAAAACCCTAAACCTCCATAGGCGATTTTCCCAAGGTCCAAACTTCTTCAAATAATTGGTAAGTGACCTCTAACTAATTTCTTTCAATTCCTAACAACTTTTAACAATGATTTCAACCAAAAATCTAGAGTTTCCATGGTAAAAAATTGGGTTTTGGGTAGAACTTAGGAATTTAAATTTTTCGGGAATTGGACCTCGAATGAAGGTCGAATTCCAATACCAATTGTATATTCGTGCTCGGGGGAGATTGGGTAAACGGGTTTTGGTTCGAACCCCGAGTTTAGACCAAGTGGGTCCGGGGTGAATTTTCGAAATTTAATATGAAACCTTAGTAAAGTTTTTCAATATGGATGATTCCTTTAGGCTGTGATTGATAACATTGGACGAATTGTAATTAGATTTGAGCGGATTAGATGCAATTTATAAAGGGAAGGCAGTGCTAGAGCAGTGAATTGCTTGCGAGACTGAGGTAAGTGTTTGGTCTAACTTTGGCTTGAGGGAATAGGAGTCCCCACTTGTTTGCTATGTGAAATGCATGAGTGTGGTCTATAGGTGATGTGACGAGTATCTATGCACCACCCAATTTTCCTGTTAAGCATGGTCCTTTCCATGTTCCCAACTTAATTGGTTCTTGTCTTATATGTTCCATGACTATTTGATGTTGTTGCCTTGTTGTTAAACATTGTGGTGGTTATTTTGTAAAGAGTATTGGTTGTTTATTGGGTTACCTTGTGGGACAAACGATTGAGCAGTTTGGTGTTGTTTTCCGAAGTTATATATATACACATTGATGTTCTTGTTGGTATCATGATTGAGTAGATATTGTGAAAGGCTTGGCCTGAATTGTGCAAGCTTTATAAATTAATATAAGGTATTGATGTATTGTTGAAACAGAGATGTTGTGAAAGGCTTGGCCTGAATTGTGAAAGCTTCACAAATTAATATAAGGTTGTGATGTATTGTTGAAACAGAAATGTTGTGAAAGGCTTGGCCTGAATTGTGAAAGCTTAATAAGTTAATATAAGGTTGTGATGTATTGTTGAAACAGAAATGTTGTGAAAGGCTTGGCCTGAATTGTGAAAGCTTCACAAATTAATATAAGGTTGTGATGTATTGTTGAAACAGAAATGTTGTGAAAGGCTTGGCCTGAATTGTGAAAGTTTCATAAATTAATATAAAGTGATGATATGTCTGGTGGGAGCGGGTTTCACGCCGCAACAAAGGTGTAATAAGGGTGGACAGGTGGGATCGGGTTGCACGCCGCAACATGAGTGATAAGGGTGATATATGTAGGGAAGGGGAATAAGGGTGGACATGTGGGATCGGGTTGCACGCCACAACAAAGGTGTGATAAGGGAGGACACTTATGATTTACTGGATTTCATGAAAAATGAAAAAAATGTTTTTACTGAATTTCAATTGATGTTTTACTGGGTTTTCCTTGAAAATTTAAGGATTTGAGACTTACATATTTGGAAAAGTTAAAAATATTTAATTTACTATTTTCATGATTTTTGGCAATACTTCATTCAAAGTTAAAGTTTTAATGATTTGGAAATTTCTGAGATTGGTTATAGCTGAGGCCTGAATGAGGTGGTTATGTTATTTTAATATTATTGTAGTACTTGAATTTGTTGGTTTAGATTTTATACTTGCTTTGTATATTATCATCACAGGTTTATTGTTAAAGCCCCGCCTTAGCCTCGTCACTACTTCGCCGAGGTTAGGATCAACACTTACTTAGTACATGGGGTCGGTTGTACTGATACTACACTCTCTGCTCTTTTGCAGAGATCCAGGTACTAGTCGGCAGTAGAGGATTCCAGGCGACCACCTATTCAGTTGGAGACACGAGGTACATCTGCCGGCGTTTGTAGAGTCCCAGAGTCTTCTCCCTTTTTACATAGACTGTTTTATTACCTTCAAGACAGTTGTACTATTTCTTTCAGCCATTATTTGTAATATTCTTTTAGAAGTTCGTGGATTTGTGACACCAGACCCTGGGGTGGTTTTAAGTTATTTATATAATTAGACCGCGACTCGTTTTATTCAATTGCTTATTATAGAAAGTCGGCAGCGTTAGTTTTACTTTGTTATTATGTGTTATGTTCAAATGCAAATTTAAGGGAAGTAGTTAATCTAATTCTAACATTGGCTTGCCTATCAAGTGTGGTGTTAGGCGCCATCACGATTCCTAAGTGGGAAGTTTGGGTCGTGACAAGTTGGTATCAGGTCCCTAGGTTACTTAGGCCTCACAATCCACGAACAAGCTTAGTAAAGTCCGAGGGAACGGTACAGAGACATCTGTACTTATTCCTTGGAGGCTGCTGAGTTAGGAAACATCTCCATTTTTTATTTCTACTCCATCGTGCGATTCTTGTAACCCGAAAATACTGACTAGTTTCTTTTACTCTCTCGCAGATGGCGAGAACACGTGCTTCATCTTCCGCTGATCAGAATACCGATCCTCCAGCAGCAGCAACTCCTACTAGGGGCAGAGGCCGAGGCAGGGGCAGGACTCAGCCCATTTCTCGTGCACCAGCCCCAGCCGCGAGACCCTAGATTGAGGTTGATGAGGGGGTTCCGACTCAGACTGTTCCAGCGGGACCAGCTCAGGTTCCCGAGGGGTTTATTGCTACCCCGGTTCTTCAGGATGCTTTGGTCCGTTTAGTGGGCCTAATGGAGAGTGTGGCCCAGACGGGCACATTCCCTGTTGCTGCAGCCGTATCTCAGGCTGGGGGAGGGATTCAAACTCCTTCCACCCATACTCCAGTCCAGGCTACTCCCCAGGACCAGACGCCAGTAGCTAATCCCATTGGGGTAATTCAGCCAGTTGCAGTGGTGCCGCCCATTAATGGGGCAGATATGTCTACCGATGCCCTGTGGAGACTTGACAGGTTCATTAAGTTATTCCATGTACATTTCAGTGGTGCTACTTCAGAGGACCCTCAGGAATATCTGGATAGTTGTCATGAGGTGTTACGCAATATGGGCATTTTGGAGACCAATGGGGTCGATTTCGCGACTTCTCAGATGACGGATTCCGCCAAGCAGTGGTGGAGGGACTATTTGTTGACTAAGACAGCTGGATCACCCGCTCTGACTTGGGATCAATTCACTCACCTCTTTTTGGAGAAGTTTTTACCTGTCACTGCTCGAGAGGATAAGCGTCGTCATTTTGAGCGACTTCAACAGGGCAGCATGACTGTGACACAGTATGAGACTCGTTTTGTGGAGATGGATAGACATGCTATTCTTATATTGCCCACAGAGAGGGAGAGGGTCAGACAGTTCATTGATGGCCTTGCTCAGCCCATTAGGTTGCAAATAGACAAGGAGACGGGGTCTGAGATTTCTCTTCAGGATTTAGCTAATATAGCTAGGAGGATTGAGTCAGTTCTTGGGATGGGAGGTCAGAGGTCAGATAAGAGACCTCGCCATTCCAACAGTTTCAGTGGTGCCTCATCTGGAGGCGGGATTTCACATGGCAGAGGTCATTCTTCCAGGACATTCCATTCAGCACTAGAGGTTTCACATGGCACTTCAGGGGGTCGTGGCTCTTATATGCCTCCTTCTGCTCAGCCGCCTACAGTGGTCCTTCAGCTCCGATCAGAGCACTTCCGCTGCAGAGTTATAGTCGGGGTCAGCCAGTTCGTTAGGATCAGCCCTCATATCAGGAATGATGTTTTGAGTGTGGTGAATATGGGCATATTCAGAGAGCTTGCTCGAAGTTTTTGAGTATCCAGCAACGATACCAGGGTTCTCGTTCCATAGTTCTGGAACCAGCTACAACACCACCTACCCAGCCAACAAGGGGTAGGGGTCAGGCAGTTAGAGGTAGAGGCCAGAATGTTAGAGGTGGAGGACAAGTAGCTAGAGGTGGAGGTGGAGGGGCCCAACCCCAACTTTATGCTTTTCTAGCCAGGCTTGAGGTAGAGTCCTCCGATGCTGTTATTACATGTATCACCTCAGTATGTGATAGAGCTACTTCAGTTTTGTTTGATCCAGGGTCTACTTATTCATATGTTTCATCCTATTTTGCTTCATATTTGGACGTTCCCCCAGAGCCCTTGAGTGTTCCTATTCATGTGTCTACACCGGTGGGGGATGCGATTGTGGTAGATTGAGTATATCGTTCGTGTGTAGTAGTCATTGAAAATCTTAAGACTAGTGTTGATCTCTTGCTTCTAAACATGGCAGACTTCGATATTATATTGGGGATGGATTGGTTGTCGCCCTATCATGTCATCTTAGACTGTCACGCCAAGGCAGTTACCCTAGACATACCAGGGTTTCCTCGATTAGAATGGAGAGGGACTCCCAGTCATCCTCCCAGCCGAGTAATTACATATGCTAAGGCTCGTCGCATGGTGGAAAAAAGGATGTTTGGCTTATTTGGCTCATATTCGTGATTTCGATGCTGAGGTTTCTTCCATAGAGTTAGTTCCTATCGTGCGTGAGTTTCCTGAGGTATTTCCTGCAGACCTGCCGGGTATTCCGCCCGACAGGGACATTGATTTATGTATATGTGGCTCCGAGCACTCATCCCATTTCCATTCCTCCATATCGTATGGCCCCACCAGAATTGAAAGAATTAAAAGAGCAGTTGCAAGACTTGTTACATAAGGGTTTTATCAGACCTAGTGTCTCGCCTTGGGGTGCATCGGTTTTGTTTTTAAAGAAGAAAGATGTGTCGATGAGGATGTGCATAGATTACCGGTAACTGAATAAAGTTACTATTAAGAATAAATATATGTTGCCGAGGATTGATGACCTATTTGATCAGATAAAAGGCGCCAGGGTGTTTTCAAAAATTGATTTGAGATCGGGCTATCACCACCTGAAGATCAGAGCGTCCGATGTTCCTAAGACAGCCTTTCAGACGAGGTATGGGCATTATGAATTATTGGTCATGTATTTTAGATTGACTAACGCTCCAGCAACCTTTATGGATTTGATGAATCCGGTTTTCAAACCCCATCTGGACTCCTTCGTGATTGTGTTCATTGATGACATCCTTATATACTCCCGCAGTTGGGAGGAGCACGAGCAGCATCTCTGTATAGCACTCCGGACTTTGAGATATAATCAGTTGTATGCCAAGTTTTCTAAATGTGAGTTCTGGCTGGATTCGGTAGCCTTTTTGGGGCACGTCGTATCAGCAAAGGGTATTCAGGTTTATTCTAAAAAGATAGAGGCAGTCAAGAACTGGCCTAGACCCACCACAGCTACAGAGATTAGGAGTTTCATGGGTTTGGTGGGTTATTACAGTCGTTTTGTGGAAGGTTTTTCATCCATAGCAGCCTCAATGACTAAATTGACTCAGAAAGGTGCCCCATTTAAATGGTCAGATGAGTGCGAGGCGAGCTTTCAGAAGCTCAAGACAACTATGACTACAACTCCAGTATTGGTGTTACCATCAGATTCAGGTTCTTTCACGGTATATTATGATGCTTCACGAGTTGGCCTTGGAGTAGTGTTGATGCAGGATGGCAGAGTGATTGCATATGCGTCTCGTCAGTTGAAAGTCCATGAGAAGAATTACCCTGTTCACGACTTAGAGTTGGCAGCCATTGTTCATGCATTGAAAATTTGGAGGCACTAACTTTATGGCGTGCCGTGTGAGATTTTCATCGACCATCGCAGTCTCTAGTACTTATTTAAGCAGAAGGATCTAAATTTGAGACATCGGAGATGGTTAGAGTTACTGAAGGATTATGATGTCACCATATTGTATCATCCAGGTAAGGCCAACGTGGTGGCCGATGCATTAAGTAGGAAGGGGGTGAGTATGGGCAGCCTTGCGTGCATTCTAGTCGGTGAGAGACCATTAGCCTCAGATATTCGGACATTAGATAATCAGTTCGCGAGGTTGGAAATTTCGCCCAGTAGCGTTCTAGAATGTAGTGTCGCTCGGTCTTCCTTAATTGATCGTATTCAGCAGCGGCAGGATGATGACCCACATTTGGCGGTCCTCAGGGACACAGTTCAGCACGGTGATGCCAAGCAGGTTACAGTTGGGGATGATGGCGTTTTGAGGATGCAGGGTAGGTTATGTGTGCCTAATGTCGATGGCCTTCGTGAGTTGATCCTTGAGGAGGCTCACAACTCCAAGTATTCTATTCACCCAGGTGCAGCAAAAATGTACCAAGATTTAAAGCAATATTATTGGTGGAGAAGGATGAAAAAGGACATTATGGCGTATGTGGCTCGTTGCTTAAATTGTCAGCAGGTAAAGTATGAGCATCAGAGACCTAGTGGTTTGCTTCAGCAGATAGAGATCCCTGAGTGAAAGTGGGAGCGTATCACTATGGGCTTCGTTGTCGAGCTCCCACGGACTCAGAGGAAATTTGATGTAGTTTGGATTATTGTGGATAGGCTAACTAAATCAGCACACTTCATCCCTGTTGCAAGTACTTATACTTCAGAGCGGTTGGCTGAGTTATATATTCGGGAGATTGTTCGCCTTCATGGTGTACCCGTGTCTATCATTTCCGATCGGGGCATGCAGTTTATGTCGCACTTTTGGAGAGCAGTTCAGCGGGAGCCAGGTAACCGAGTAGAGTTGAGTACAACATTTCACCCTCAGACTGACGGGCAGTCTGAGCGTACCATTCAGATATTGGAGGACATGCTCTGTGCTTGTGTTATCGACTTTGGAGGCTCATGGGATCAGTTCTTACCGTTAGCGGAGTTTGCTTATAATAATAGCTATCAGGCGAGCATTCAGATGGCTCCTTGTGAGGCGTTGTATGGTAGACAATGCAGTTCGCCGGTTGGATGGTTTTAGCCGGGAGAGGCTAGGTTCTAGGTACGGACTTAGTTCAGGAGGCCTTGGATAAGGTCAATATTATTCAAGAGAGACTTCGTGCAGCTCAATCTAGGCAAAAGAGTTATGCCGATCGTAAGGTTCGTTATGTGGCATGCATCGTGGGTGAGAGAGAATTGCTTCGTGTGTCGCCCATGAAGGGTGTTATCAGATTCGAAAAGAAGGGTATTTTGATCCCTAGGTATATCGGGCCGTTTGAGATTCTTGATAGAGTGGGGGAGGTAGCTTATAAGCTTGCATTTCGTCCAGGGTTATCCTCAGTTCATCCGGTATTCCACGTGTCTATGCTCTGGAAATATCATGGTGACCCATCCCACATGTTAGATTTCAGCTCTGTCCAATTGGACAAAGACTTGACTTATGAGGAGGAACCGGTAGCCATTTTAGACCAGCAGGTTCAGTTGAGGTCTAAGAATTATCCCTCAGTTCGTGTGCAATGGAGAGGTCATCCCGTTGAGGCAACTACTTGGGAGTCCGAGTCGGACATGCAGAGTAAATATCCATATTTGTTCGCAATTTCAGGTAACTTTCTATATCCGTTAGAGGACGAACGTGTGCTTTAGAGGTGGAGATTGTGATGATCCAAGAGGTCATTTTATAAATATAGACTCCGTCCCATGCTTAATTATCATAAAAAGGTTAATTTTAAATATCTTGATTTGTGTGTGCGGTCCGGGCGCGAAACTGGAAAGCTTTTATGTTAATATGAGAAATAGTGAATTCTAGAGTTAAAATTTGATTATAGTTGACTTTGGTCAACATTTTGAGAAACGGACCCGGATCTGTGTTCCGACGATCCCGGGAGGTCCGCAGTAAAATATAGGACTTGGGCGTATGCCCGGAAATGAATTCCGAGGTCCCAAGCCTTAGAAAATATTTTTTGAAGAAAATTATTCTACTGGTTAATTCAAGAAATACAGAAATGAAAAATTATGTGAAATATATGATATCGGGCCCGTATTGTGGTTTCGAAGCCCGAAACAATTTTGTTATGTTACATAAGTCCTATATGTGAAGTTTCATGAGAATCGGAGTTGATTTGATGCAATTCGGACATCCGGTGGAAAAGTCGAAAATTTGAGTGTTCTTGAGAAAATCTTGAATTTTGAGGCCAAATCTATAGATTTTGATGTTAATTTGATGATTTGATTTCACAAACAAGTCCGTATGATGTTTTTAGATGTGTGCCCATTTTTGGTTTGGAGCCACGAGGGCTCGGGTGAGTTCCGAGTAGGCAACGGAGTGTCTAGACTTAGAAAAACTCCCAACAACTGAAACATCTGGTGTGCATGTCTCTGATCTCGCAAATGCGAGGTTGGGCTTCGCAAATGAGAAGCCAATGTCAAGCCTCTAATCTCGCAAATGCGAGGTTCCTGGGTCGCAAATGTGAGGTCCTGCTCGCATTTGCGATATATGCTCGGAAAGCCCAGGGTTCGTAAATGCGAACCCCAGCTTGCAAATGCGAGACCCACAACCTGTTATATTAGCTTTTTGACGGGATTTTTTCTTCTTTTCCAATTTTCTAAAACCCTGAACCTTCATATGCGATTTTTCCAAGGTCGAAACTTCTTCAAATCATTGGTAAGTGACCTCTAACTAATTATTTTCAATTCCGAACAACTTTTAACAATGATTTCAACCAAAAATCTAGAGTTTCCATGGTAAAAATTTGGGTTTTGGGTAGAACTTAGGAATTTCAATTTTTGGGGAATTGGACCTCGAATAGAGGTCGGATTCCAATACCAATTGTATATTCGTGCTCGAGGGAGATTGGGTAAACGGGTTTGGGTCCGAACCTCGAGTTTAGACCAAGTGGGTCTGTGATGAATTTTTGAAATTTAATATGAAACCTTAGTAAAACCGTTGTTTTTCAATAAAGATGATTCTTTTAGGCTATGATTGATAACGTTGGACGAACTGTAACTAGATTCGAGCGGATTAGAGGCAATTCCTAAAGGGAAAGCAGTGCTAGAACAGTGAATTGCTTGCGAGACTGAGGTAAGTGTTTGGTAGGAGTGTGCATTCGAATCGGTTTATGGATAAATCAAATCGATTATTTGTTATTGGTTTATCAATATCGGTTTATCGATTTATCGATTTCGATTTCGATTTCAAAATTTTCCTTATCGAGTTATTGATTTCGATTTCGATTTTGTCCTCTTCGGTTATCGGTTTATCGATTTATCGATTTCGATTTCGATTTCAAAATTTTCCTTATCGAGTTATTGATTTCGATTTCGATTTTGTCCTCTTCGGTTATCGGTTTATCGATAAACCAATAAGATATACTATAGTACGAATGTTTTTGATTTTTTATTAATGTATGACTAGTCTTCAATTTCCGTTTCACTTGGACTACTGTTACTTCTTGAATCTTCTTCTTTTCTGAGTTGGGTTTTGATTGTGAGTTTGTAGTTCTTTCATTTTTTTTGTGCTTGATGATTTTTCGAATAACCGAATTTTGCATTTTCAGTGTTACATGATTTGAAGTTAAGAGGAGATCTCTATGTATGTTGTTGTGGAAAATGGCTAAGCAGAGAAATCTGGGGTTGGCTACCCCAACAATTTTGCTTTCGGGCTTCTATTCTTTCAAGTTTTTTCCCGCACTGATGACCTCCATGGTATTTTCAAATAATTACTTTATTTTAGGTTTTCCTAGTTTTACATGCATTTATCATGGACTGGGGCTACTTCTTGACTTGGCCAGTTTTAGAAGTGAATTGTGTTGGAATTAGAAAATTTTATTTGATTGTAGCGATTTACTTCCAGTTATCGCTAACCCTATTATTTCCCCTACCCATTTCGGTTATCGTGCATCTTATTTTAGCTTCTTTTTGTCCATATTAGTTAGGCGTGTTTAAAGCGATATACTTTCCGTGGAATCCCCCAAATTTTCTTATTGATGTAATCGATAAGCCCCAAAAATTGATAAATCGAAATCGAAAAAATCAAAACCTTATTGAAAAGATAACGATAAGCATATTTACAAATCGATAATCGATAAGTAATTATCGATAAGGGTAAAAATCGAATCGATAAATCGAATGGACACCCCTAGTGTTTGGTCTAACTTTGGCTTGAGGGAATAAGAGTCCCCACTTGTTTGCTATGTGAAATGCATGGGTGTGGTGTATAGGTCAGGTGACGAGTATCTATGCACCACCCAATTTGCCTGTTAAGCATGATCATTTCCCCGTTCCCAACTTAATTGGTTCTTGTCTTAATTGTTCCATGACTATTTGATGTTGTTGCCTTGTTGTTAAACATTGTGGTGGTTATTTTGTAAAGAGTATTGGTTGTTTATTGGGTTCCCTTGTGGGACAAACGATTGAAAAGTTTGGTGTTGTTTTCCGAAGTTATATATATACACATTGATGTTCCTGTTGGTATCATGATTGAGTAGATATTGTGAAAGGCTTGGCCTTAATTGTGAAAAGCTTTATGAATTAATATAGGCTGTGATATATATCGTTGAAAGAGAAATGTTGTGAAAGGCTTGGCCTGAATTGTGCAAGCTTTATAAATTAATATAAGGTTGTGATGTACTGTTGAAATAGAAATGTTGTGAAAGGCTTGGCCTGAATTGTGAAAGCTTCACAAATTAATATAAGGTTGTGATGTATTGTTGAAACAGAAATGTTGTGAAAGGCTTGGCCTGAATTGTGAAAGCTTCACAAATTAATATAAGGTTGTGATGTATTGTTGAAACAGAAATGTTGTGAAAGGCTTGGCCTGAATTGTGAAAGCTTAATAAATTAATATAAGGTTGTGATGTATTATTGAAACAGAAATGTTGTGAAAGGATTGGCCTGAATTGTGAAAGTTTCATAAATTAATATAAGGTGATGATATGTCTGGTGGGAGCGGGTTACACGCCGCAACAAAGGTGTAATAAGGGTGGACAGGTTGGATCGGGTTGCACGCTGCATCAGGAGTGATAATGGTGATATATGTAGGGAGGAGGAATAAGGGTAGACAGGTGGGATCGAGTTGCATGCCGCAACAATGGTGTAATAAGGGAGGACACTTATGATTTACTGGATTTCATGAAAAATGAAAAAAAATATTTTTACTGAATTTCAAATGATGTTTTACTGGGTTTTCCTTGAAAATTTAAGGATTTGAGACTTACAGATTTGGAATAGTTAAAAATGTTTATTTTACTATTTTCATGATTTTTTGAAATACTTCATTCAAAGTTAAAGTTTTAAAGATTTGGAAATTTTTGAGAATTGGTTATAGCCGAGGCCTGAAAGAGGCGGTTGTGTTATTTTAATATTATTGCAGTACTTGAATTTGTTGGTTTAGATTTCCTACTTGCTTTGTATATTATCATCACAGGTTTATTGTTAAAGCTCTGCCTTAGCCTCGTCACTACTTCGCGGAGGTTAGGCTCGACACTTACTCAGTACATGGGGTCAGTTGTACTGATACTACACTCTGTGCTCTTTTGTACAGATCCAGGTACTAGTCGGCAGTAGAGGATTTCAGGCGACCACCTATTCAGTTGGAGACACGAGGTACATCTGCCGGCGTTCGCAGAGTCCGAAAGTCTTCTCCCATTTTACATAGATTGTTTTATTACCTTCAAGACAGTTTCACTATTTCTTTCAGCCATTATTTGTAGTATTCTTTTAGAAGTTCGTGGATTTGTGACACCAGACTCTGGGGTGGTTTTAAGTTATTTATATAATTAGATCGCAACTCGTTTTATTCAATTGTTTATTCGTCTATGCTTAAGAATTTAACATAGAAAGTCGGCAGCGTAAGTTTTACTTTGTTATTGTGTATTATGTTCAAATGGAAATTTAAGGGAAGTAGTTAATCGAATTCTAACATTGACTTGCCTAGCAAGTGTGGTGTTAGGCGCTATCACGATCCCTAAGGTTGGAAAGTTTGGGTCGTGATAGTGATAAGGGTGGATAATTGATAGTGATAAGGGTGGATATGTGGGATCGTGTTGCGCGCCGCAACAAGACAGTGATAAAGGAGTATAATTGTGTTTTACTAATTTTATTATAAAGATTTGGAAATTTATTGTTTTACTCTATGATTTTTCTCATAGCACATATTGTTATTTTAAAGTAAAAGTTTGGAAATTCGGGAACTTGTGTGAGATCTTGGTGATATTTGAGGCCTGGAATAGGTGACTGAGTTATTATATTTATTATTTCAGTTATATTTTTCTGATAGTTTAGAATTGTTTCATTGCGTTATTGTACATATTATTATCACATGTTATATATTGTTAATGCCCCTCCGTAACCTCGTCACTACTTCGTCGAGGTTAGGCTCGGCACTTACTCAGTACATGGGGTCGGTTGTACTGATACTACACTCTGCACTCTTTTGTGCAAACCCAGGTACTGGCCATCAGTAGAGGTTTTTAGAGCGGCTATTCATTTGTTCGGAGACACGAGGTATATCTGTCGACGTTCGCAGATCTTGAGAGTCTTCTCCTATTTTCATAAACGTTGTTTTATTATATTCAGAACAGTTACACTATTTCTTTCAGCCCAGTATTTGTAGTATTCTTTAGTAGTTCGTGAATTGTGACACCAGACCCTGGGGTAGTCTTAGAGTTATTTATATAATTAGTTTGTGGTTCGTTTATTTAATTGTTTATTATTTTATCTTTGGAATTATTCATCGAAAACCAATAGATTCAGTTTACTTTAGATTATTTTATTATATCTAAATGGATAATTAATGCAAAGTAGTTAGTCAAATTCTAACATTGGCTTGCCTAGCAAGTGTGGGGTTAGTCGCCATCACGATCCCTAAGGTTGGGAATTTGGGTCGTGACATTTAGCTTAAGTAAGCCTATTGATACATATGACATAGAGCCCGTTTGGATTAGCTGATAAGCATTAGGGGCTGAAAAGAACTTTTAAGTGCTGAAACTAATTTAATAAATAAGCAGTCACGTGTTTGGATACAAGTGTTGAAGTTGATAATAAGTTGCTGCAGTATTTGATTAAAAAGTGTTGATAAGCTCTTTTTCTGTTAAAATGACTTAAATAACCTTAAAACTATTTACACTTATAAGGGCGTAATTTCTTCAAAATTTTAGATTTCAGGGTGTGTTTGGTATAAAGGAAAATGTTTTCCAAGAAATATTTTCTTGGAAAACAAGTAGTAATCTTATTCATTTTCTGGTGTTTGGTACGCAAATCAAGGAAAATATTTTCTCATGAGTATTCATAAATAATTTTGATACAATAAACATGAGGCCATAAACTTTCGAACCAACAACCTTCCGAACCCACAAATTTCATAAACTTCTGAACCGCAAAACTTTCAACACCGCAAAATTTCAAACCCGTAAACTTTGAAACACCATACCTCCGAATTCATTTCTTTGGAACTTGTAAAATTTTGTGCCTGTAAATCGAAAGATGAAAAAAGTAAAACTGAAAATATATTTTTTAAAAAAAATTTCGGGGTTGGGGGGAGGGGGGGGGGGGGGCAAGAAAAAAACAAAAAATTTCAAATTAAAAAAAAAAGTAAAAATATTTT
>ML244132.1:0-13577 GCA_005239495.1 Nicotiana undulata | reverse complement strand
GGGGGGGGGGGGGGGGGGGGGTAGTGAGGGTAAGGAATAGGGTGGGGAAGGCTTAGAAGGAGTTTTGGAAAATATTTTCCCTTCTCTTGATAGGGAAAATATTTTCCCTTCGATGAGGAAAATGTTTTCCAAAATATTTAAGCCAACCAAACATGGGAAAATTGGAAAATATTTTCCTCCATACCAAACACACCCCCAGATTGATTCAAATACAAAGTATTCTATTTGTCATTTTATTTTAAATACCATTGTGCTTAGATAAGATAAGTTTTATGATAAATATAATTTATTTTATGGTAAGAATATAATCATAAGTTATAATAATTAAGAAATTGACAAAAGTTTCTTAGTAAAAAAATAAAATAGGACAAAATATTTGAAGAGAAACAAACATTGTCTTCATCACCACAACACTTAGAAAGCAATGCACCAAAAATTTGGTGTCCTCATTTATTACATACAATTCAAAGATTAATACACAATTACATTGAAACAAATATGCAAGGAATAGAGAATTTGCTTATTTTAAANTTTTTTTTTTTTTTCTTTTTTTTTTTTAACCCCCTCTTTTTTTCCCACTTTTTTTTATGTTGGGGGGGGGGGGGGGGGAGTTAGGTTGAAAAAAAATACTTGAGGCAATAATTATCAATGTAGGAGTTTTTACTTGGTCAAACTTAAAGTACTTATAAGCTAAAAATTCATAAGTTGGGGGTTACCAGCTTATGGCTTATTTTTTACTTATAAGCACTTTTAACTTTACCAAACGTGTAGATAAATCGAAAAGTGTTTGTACGCTTAGCCAAATAGCCTCATAGTTTGATATTCGTGACAATTATGGCTGGGCATATATCGGGTATAACCGATAGCCCGAACCGATAAAGTAGTAATGGGTTATCGATATCGTGCTACTGGATAAATAGGTCAATAATAATTTAATATTATTTGACTATTAGGTTATCGGTTCGGGTCTCGATTTGTCAATTTTATTAACGGTTTAATCGATAGCCCAATAAGCTTTAACAAAACTATAATTTTACCCACTAAGTATATAAAGACACATTATAACTTTATTTTCTCATTCTTTTAATTCGCAATTCTCTTGACAGTTATTCTTCATCTTCAGATCTTAATCCTTAGAGTAAGTTTTAAGGTTTTCTGAATTCTCATTCTATAAGGAATCTGTAGTATTTGCAAGATTAGGATTTTATATTTTTCCCATAAATTATTCATTCGCCCGCAGTGAGTTAGTAAGATTAGATTGTAGATGTCACGACCCAAAATTCCCACCTTCAGGCCGTGATGGCGTCTAACGTTGTACCCGCTAGACAAGCCAACGTTTGAGTTAATTTACTAACTTTCTCTAGTTAAGCCATTAAAAGTGAAACAATGAACATAAACAATTAATAATAGTGCGGAAGCTGCGAGTCTATATGGTAATAAGATAGTTGCCACAAAATTTAGGTACATAATCCCCCAGAATTTGGTGTCACAACATCTCACGGACTGTCTAAGATTACTACAACAAAAGTCTGAAATGAAGAGTACAACTGTCTATAATACTAAGATAAGACAGAAACAATAACATAGAAGATGACGCCGAGATCCACGAACGCCTGCGGAACTACCTCAGTGTCGCCTGTATGGACTGAAGGATACCCCTTCTAACGATGTCCACTAGGTCCGACTGCATGATCTGCACAACATAAAAACGTGCAGGTGTAGCATCAGTACAACCGACCCCATGTACCGAGTAAGTGCCGAGCCTAACCTCGGCGAAGTAGTGACGAGGCTAGACACGACAACAATAATTTACCTGCACAGTTCTATAATATGTACCAGAGAAAATAGCCAGAAATAAGCAGTTAAGCATGGTACTACGGGGAAAAGTAATGGGGGTAACAAATGAGAATCTAAGATGAATAGATGAACAAACAACAATACGAAAGAAATAAGTCAACAGGAAATAATAACACAGACAAGTATGTACACGGCATCACCCTTCGTGCTTTTATTCTCGTCCTCACAATGCATAATATAAATGAAAATAATATAATCATGGCACGACATCACCCTTCGTGATTTTACTCTCTTCCTCACTATGCAATGAATGAAAGAAAGCAATATAAATCATGGCATGACATCACCCTTCGTGCTTTTACTCTCTTCCTCACTATGCAATGTACAAATGAAAGTATTAATAATCATGGCACGGCATCACTCTTCGTGCTTTTACTCTCTTCTTCACTATGCAATGAATGAAATGAATACACGACATCACCCTTCGTGCTTTACACTCTTCCTCACCCAAATCAACAACAAATAATAGTTTGGTAAGGAAGTCAACAGTTTGATATACAATTCATAACCACCCAGCAAGGGGAATATCAACCAAGGTAATAATGTTGTCCGGCAAGGGACTCAGCTATAACCAACCTCATACGAATACATAGCTTAATGAATTGGGTTCTCAACTGAGACATCATATCACAAGTACTTAAGCAAGTATTCTCAGCAATTAAACAACTTCCCAAAGGAAACTACTTCATAACACAATAAATATCGGAGTAATAACAAATAATTCGCCATAAATAGACTCACGGACATGCTTGACCAACAATTCATAGGTACTCGTCACCTCACATATACATTAGACATGATAAAACAAGTAGCACATACGACCCACACCTATTCCATCTCTGACGCGCATTTAGAGGTTTAGCCGCTACCTGACACTTTTCACATGGCTTCCTTCATCGCATGCTTCTCAATTCAATATCATTCTCTGTAGCTCTTGAACCAGCAGATCACCACAACTTCAAACTCTCTGATCATCATCTTTCTTGAGCTGCCTTCATTAGAACCGCTCATTCCAATACTTAAACCACCGCACACCACGGTCTATAACAGCTGCTTCCTCAACACCGCTTCACAACACTCTAACCCAATGCAACCGAAGAACTATAACACCGGCAAACTTAACACGTTCTATTCGATCAAACATAGGTACCACAACACGGGTGAATACTTCACCTTGCTCGATAACACTAAGCTTTATTACTTTTATCACCCAAAACCTTACCATTTATAGTTCAATCGCCTTTCCTCCGCAGGAACTAAAATGCTGAAATCTCGAAATCCCACTCTGAGGAGACCTCCCTTAAATCCATTAATCACCCCTGTCCTACGGGCAAACAATCTACCACCATATCGACATCGCGCGATAACCAATCATAAAAATCATCACTATCTGAGCGTAGCCTAAAGGCTCTCATAAATACAACAACTGAGCTGAAATAACATAATATCCTTCTGCAGGGCGGCAACAACAGTCCAATCGACTATGCATGGAAAACATCACGCACCGTATCTGTAGCCCCATTAAAATTCCTCAAGCTCTCGATTATAGGGAGCGCTTCGCGACGTATAAGATTCAGTAGGAAGAAACATAGGCATAAGCCTGAGAGGAATCAAATCGCACGATGAGATATCAAGAAGGGAAGTACTCCTAACAGCCCTGTAGCCTCTCGAAGATAAGTACAGACGTCTCCGTACCGATCCACAAGACTGTACTAGACTTGCTCATGACTCGTGAGACCTACGGGAACCTAGAGCTCTGATACCATGCTGTCACGACCCAAAATCCGTAAGGCCGTGATGGCGCCGGACACTATTGTCAGGCAAGCCAATCCTTAATTAATAGAAGTAATTTCCTGTTTTAGCATTTCGAAATCGTTACTTTTCATTTTAATACATAATATCTAGATAGAAATCTATTTCGTAGGAAAAGCAACAGTTCATTTATGTAAAACACAATCCAAATACATTTCCCAGAACCCGGTGTCACAAGTGCATGAGCAGATTCTAAGAGGTTATACAAATATTACAAAGCTTGTCCGAAATACAGATTGGACAAGAAATTTAGAAATAAAATATAGTACATAGAGGGAGACTCTGTCAGCTGCGGGACACCTCCGGATAATGCAATGCGTCTAAGTCTCCGAGTGAACCACCGCTAAGGGTGTACCTGTGCAACAAAAATCCACAACAAGTGTAGTATGAGTACGAAAACAACGTGTACCCAGTAAGTATCCCGCCTAACCTCAGAGAGGTAGTGACGAGGGGTAAAATTTGACACTTGCTATAAGCCAGTCTAGTAAAGTCTAAGTGAGAAGCTAAGCATGAGTATCATAATCAATTAATCAAATAATCGGAGATTAGAAATGTCAATAAATATGAACTTGTTCCACATTTTTCACATAAATCCTCCTTCTTTTAAACTGGCAACTCAATATACTTAGGCCAATATACATGTATCAATAACAGGAAAATATGCAACATTTATCATGCACAACATATATGCCGAGGGTCGAACGGCCCGAACCATAGATGCATCTATTTTTCCCCGCTCGCGAATCGATCATGCGACGCAGTCAACATAATAAATACGGCTAGCCTGCTCGCGAATCATACCTGCGACTCAGGTGCACGTATTCACATAAAGGAATCCACATTTTTGTTCAAGAAGACATTTTACCATAGAAGTAATAAAATTCTCCTTAATTAAACATGACGATAATATTTAGAGTATATTTCTGGAAATTCGTTTGTCAAATCTTAACAGTATTCAATAGGTAACCTTGCCAAGAACACCCTGATCAACGGGGAAAATCAATCCTATTTCCAAATAATTAAGAGGATACACTCTAACCCTTTTAGGAAAATAGATTACCAATTTATTAGTATTATCAGTTTAATATCATGACAGGATCGCATATACAACACGTAAGGCATGCTAGTGGGTCCTAGACTACCCGTACATGGCATAACAGTAGCTACGCACGGACTCCCGTCACCTCGTGCGTACGTAGCCCCCGAAAATAAATTTCATATTTTTATTGAGCTCACCTAGGGGGGCAATTCCCCCTCACAAAGTTAGAAAGGAGACTTACCTCGCTCCGAAATTCCATAAACGGCCTCCAAGCCTCCCCGACGACTCCAATCGATGCACAACGCTCCAAAACTACCCAAATGATCGTAAACCAATGAAAATATACTCAGTTATTTGCTAAAAATTCAGATTATATAATTTCCCAACTCCTCTTAGTGAAATGATCAAAATGCCCTCGGGCCCACCTGCCCGGATGCCGAAATTTCTCGAAGATAAACACTACCCATAGCTTTACTAGCTCAAATAT
Organism: Nicotiana undulata; assembly: GCA_005239495.1. Lineage (NCBI taxonomy): Eukaryota > Viridiplantae > Streptophyta > Magnoliopsida > Solanales > Solanaceae > Nicotiana > Nicotiana undulata. The sequence goes on along the minus strand of ML244132.1, from coordinate 8,382 downwards.
ACAATTTACTCCTAATTTCATGCTCAAATTCGTGGTTAAATCCAATTTATCAAATTTCTAGGTTTTCTCCAAATTTTCCACCATTTTCATGTTCAAATCCATGTAATAATCTTGTATTTAACTTAAAAACATGAAGAAGTTACTTACTTTGTGATTCATAAAGAAAATCTTCCCTTGAGGCTCCTCCAAAATCGCCCAAACCAAAGAAGAAGTGAAGAAATGACCAACAAATCTCGGTTTTAAAATATTCTGCCCGAGTCGTTTTCCGCACCTGCGATCCAACAACCGCACCTGCGATTCCACAGGTGCAACCATACCTCCGCACCTGCGGCTCTCCTCAGCCCGAGCCAAGTCCGCACCTGCGACCCATAACCCACACCTGCGACCTCGCAGGTGCGGAAATACCATCACACCTGCGCTCCCAGCCGAACCCCCAATTCTTTGCACCTGCGGCGTCCAAGCCGCACCTGCGGTTCCGCACCTCCGGAAATTCCATCGCAGGTGCGGTCGCACCAGATGACAACAACTTCAGCTCTTTCCAAACTTCAACTTTCGATCCGTTAACCACCTGGGACCACCCGAGGCCCCCGGGACCCCGTCCAATTATACCAACCTATCCCGAAACATAACACGGACTTGCTCGAAGCCTCAAACAACATCGACTCTCTAGTCCAAATCTTTAAGACTTAAGAAATTTCAACTTCCACATCCGATGCCAAATCCTGTCAAATCACGTCCGATTGACACCAAATTTTGCACGCAAGTCATATTCGACATTATGGACCTGCTCCAACTCCCGGAATCTCATTCCGACCCCGATATCAAATTTCCCACTTCCGGTCGGATTCTTCAAAACCTTCAATTTTCTATCTTTAGCCAAATGACTTCAAAATGACCTCCGGACATCCGAATTCACTTCCGATCGCGCTACCAACTCCAGAATCACCATACAGAGATTTTCCCAGACTCAGAATCCCAAACGAACGTCAATATCTCTTAAATGCACTTCAAGCCAAACTTAGGAAATTCCTTCAAAAATGCTAACTTCCACATTATACGCCAAAACACTTCCGGGTTATTCAAATACCGATCCGGACATACGCCCGAGTCTGAATCATCATACGAACCTGCTGGAACCTTCAAATCCTGATTCCGAGGTCGTTCACTCCAAATTCCATTCTAAGTCGATTCTTCCAACTTAAGGCTTCTGAAATGAATATTTTCCTTTCAATTCAACTCCGATCTTCCTGAATTTCAATTCCGACCATACGCACAAGTCAATATACCTGAAATGAAGTTGTTCATGACTTCCAACCGCTGAACAACATGCTAGAGCTTAAACGACCCGTCGGGTCGTTACAAAACCCGTCCCATTGAATTTGCTTCATTCTCATTCCCCTTAAGAGAATGTGATAGCAATATATGATAAGTCTTGAAGAAGACAAAATTATTACCGTGAAGGTATTAATGGATGTGGACGTGACAATAGACGAAATTATAATCGTCATCATTGTGATAATGAGAATAATAAGGATTCTCAAAATAATCCTTCACTTTGTGAATGTAATATTTGTCATCGATTTGACATGAGATTTTGTAAAGCATATATAAATAATTATGGTACATTCATGAAGTGAATGTGACAACATCTGATTTATGAATATATATTCATTCTTGGAAGAATATGAACGTGCTAGTGGTAGTGATCTAGTGGATATACCACACTAATCTCTAGAAAAAGGTTTGAGATGAAATAAGAAAATAATTCCAATATTATGGCATGAATGATCATTGATCACGTACCTATTGTGATTAGCCAAAATATTATGGCAATGCGATTATTACATGGAAAAAGTAATAGAAGCAACATATATTGCCTATAATGATTTTGATCATGACCATAATATATAACTTTCTCTTTGAAAGAGATTATTCACCGTATGGATGTTGATGAATATGTGGTAGTACCAAATTAATTGGGAGCTCTGGAAGAGCCAATTATTACTATTTTGGAGAAATAAAATTGATTATCAATAAGGTATTATGTTGTAGTAAGTCTCAAAGAAACTTATTTAGTTTTTAAAGTATTCGCGAAAGCGGTTGGTTATATTGAGGCTATAAATAAAGGAAAAATTTAATATCTTCTAACACTACAACTTGTAGCGGGGTAATATGTATGTGAAAAAATTACCCGCTTTATTTTCCAGTTAGTACTACACAAACAAAAAAATGCTACAATAAAGTGGATGTTTATTGGTATAAAAACTCATATCATAATAAACATGGAGTTTATTGATAATTGCACACGTCATGGTGTAAACCTGAGGTTCATCAATATTGATAATTTATCAAGTTGGCATAACTAGTTTAGCCATATCAATTTAAGTATGATGTAAAAATAAAAGAGAGTTCATATGGGTAAATATTAAAGAACTAGAAAGTTCTTTACGAATTCTCTTATATTGCTCATTCTCATTAATTAATAGACCAACAAATTGGGATTGAATCCCATGAATGCTGGAAATATCAAAGGTGAATATGAGCTCATTCACCTACCATGTATACCATATAAGATGCATCTATGAGATGATTACATGTGCGATTATTACTAACCCGTAACCTGATATTTGCGAGGTAACTTGCTCAATAATTTAATTTAGAGCGTATTCCAGATTTTTTATTCAAGATAGTTCATCTTGATAAGTTGGTTACATCATAGTTGGTTTAGCAAAATGATTTATTGAGTGCCTCCACTTAATAGCTAAACTATTGCTTATGAGAACAAAGTTATCTATATTAGTTTGATATATGTTATACACGAAAGTATATTACATTCTCCCCTCACAACTGGTTCAGGGTCAGGAACCAAATAATTCTATCTTATTATTGTTGATGTGCGGTGTATATTTTGATTAACACCATAACACACAAAGATGGGTTCCCAAAGTTGAGGAAGCAAGTTAGTTTTTCTAACATGAGCGGGAGAGATGTTTGAGAATTTGCGTGGAATGAATTATCAATTCTCTATAAGCATGATAATGTGATAGCGAGGATTTTCAAAGTGCAACATATTCATTGAAGTTAATATGGATGATTTATCATCAAATCTTTGGTGACATCAACCTTCAAGAAGCTAGTGCACAAGATTGGAATGCGAAAGCTCAAGGATGTGAATTGATGCTCTCATCAGGGGGAGTTAATACGCGTTGTACTCTTTTTCCCTTACAAGGTTTTGTCCCACTGGGTTTTTCTTGAAAGGTTTTTAATGAGGCAACCAAAAGGTGTATTGCTAGATATGTGTACTCTTTTTTCTTTACTAGAATTTTTTTTCCATTGGATTTTATTTTAGTTAAGGATTTAACGAGGCACATTATTTGTTGAATAGACATTCAAGGAGGAGTATTATAAATATCATTCTATTTAATGTGAATATCCATATTTTAGAGAGATCTTAGGGATTTTATTTGGTGGCTAAGTCACTTTTTCCCTATAAATAGAAGGGTCATATTTCATTGTAATTCAACCCAAAATTCAATAAGAATTTTTCCTCTCTCTCTTTTTATGCAATATTGTTCTTCTTCTTTTATTATTTTATAACAATTATTAAATTATAGGGATAATGTTATAGATCCCCTCGTGTTTCGCACTATCACACTGACCTTCCGCGTGTCAAATAATACCATGCCTATCTTTCTTATTTGTTTTTGTAATAATTCGTTTTACCTTTTCTTTGTTAATGTAAACAAAATATAGTTTAAAAAATATGCCTTTTCAACATTAGCTCTTATAATTAATTGATTTTATGAATATATTTTTTAACAAATAGGCCAATATTTCTACAAAGGGTATTTCCCATTAGCGTTAGAAACAATAGTCATTGTTGAAATAAGATAGTAATCACATATTTGTGATAATACTTTAATAATCATTTGTTGGAAAGGGAAAAGAAAGCTAAAAATATCAATGGAAACAATAGATTTTTTTGTTGAATGGTTTCAAGAGACTCAAAGCATACATAAAGAAAAACTAGGAAACTAAAAATAGCTTATGATATTTATTTATATTACCAAGCAAAATTGTAAATATGTTGAAGGTTGCAAAAGTTATAATAAGGTAATTAAACAAGTCACTAACACTGGTTCTAGAGACAAAGAACTAAGATATTAATCATAACCAAGAAGAAGAAAAAAAAGAAAATAACATACATCAAGAATTTCTCTATAAACAAATCGGTGATACACAATTTTACATATATCTATTACATTATACTAGTATTAATACTCGCACGATGCGCGAACACAAATCATGTTAATTGTGATATAAGGTATTTGAATTATGTGCAAATAACCTTAAAATATAAATCTCTCAGATAATAATTATATATTATTAGATATTAATTATGAAGTAGGGTATGAAATTATTGTTCAAATCTCATAGTGCATAACCTATTTTTCCTTTTTTATATTTGTTGCAACCTAACCCATTGATTTTAGTCTTGCATTTCGTTTCGTCGTCAATATTAAAGAATACTAAACATATCATGTTGTGATCTGTCTTGCTTAAGCACATTAGATCATTTTATTTTAACAAACTTCTTGTTATCACTTTATTTTTATGCAAAAGTTAAATATGTTTTATTCATTACATTATTTCTACGCAAATTCGTTTTTTTCTCTTTTTCCTATAGCTATTTATTATTTATTATTTAATATTATTATACTATCATATAATATATTATTAGCTTAATAATTAAATTAATATCTGCTTATTGTTCTTTTAATAGTCTCTAATAGATTGAAATATTTTAATGCTTGTATCCTTACATTCGGAATTTCTTAATCAATTAAGTTCATTGTAATATTATTAATTATAATTTAATTTTTAATTTATTTATTTTTAAATTAATTTAATGTATAAGTATCCTCACACTATCTCTATTTTTATACATTTTCTTCCCAATATAAATTTTAATTAGTTTTTACATTATAACTAAAATAATATCATATTTTATTTTAAATTGTAAAATTGATGTAGGCTAAAATATTTATACATAAGTTATTTGATGATTACGTTCCAAATGTATTGAGTTCTTTATAATTATTTTTGATTTAGATGCAGTTAATTTTTTTTTTAGGTTAAAGATATAAATTTAATTTTTAATCTTCATTAATAAAATTACCTATATTGGAAAGTTATTTTATATTCTTAAAATTTTGTTTTAATATTAGAAAATAAATTCTAAATTGTTTGAACATATAATATGTATGTAGTATTATATTTACTGTCATTTTATTTCTTTCTGTTTTATTTTCCAAAAAAAAAAATATCATCTCAAATTCAAATAATTTTTATCATTCTATCTTCTAAGTTGGAGCGCAGTTTCAAACTTATAGTAACTGTACTAAATTCAGATATTAATCATACAAAAATATATTTTTAGTTGTTTAAACACATTATATCTAAATGTTGTAGTAATATTTTCACTGTCAGCTTATTTCTGATGCAAATTTTCTTTCTCTTTAGCTTTAATACAAAAAAAAATTTAATTTTCATTAGTATAATTACCTATATTAAAATTTTATTTTGTATTTTAGTTATTCTTTTCATAAATAAGACTTCAATTTCGTGATGGTATCCATAGTTTGAGCATTCTAATAATAGTTTTAACAACTTTCTAATTTCAAATTCAATTAGCCTTTCTCTTTCATTTCTAATAGTAAATTTTTAATAATTTAATATAATTCTACTAATTTTTTAAGTATTTTATATTAATTTTAACAATTTTCTAATTTCAAATTTAATTAGTCTTTCCCTTTCTAATTTTAAGTTTGTATATTTAATTTATTTTATTTTCTAAACTTATGATTTATAAATATCCTCACATTATCTCTAATTTATTGTTATTATTCAATATTTTTAGTTTTTTATTTTATCTATTAGACTTGAGTTACATGGTCCTATTCATATTATGACTTTTCTTATCATAATATAAAAAACTTTCTAATCTCAAATTTAAATTAAATTTACTACTTTTTTTCTATGATAAAAAATCAATTTATTATATTTGTGATATTATATTATTCAATACCTAATATTATTACATTGTCATGCGGATTTTATGGCTCAGATAGCTTCGTTAGGTAATTTGGGACTTAGTAGTATGTTCAGAATAATTTTGTGATGTCCGGTGTAGAATTAGGCTTGAATTGGCGAAAGTTAGTTTTTGGCGATTTCCGGTCGGCAGTGGAAAATAGGCTATCGGGGTCGGAATGGAATTCCGACAGTTGGAACAGGTTCGTAATGTCATTTTGGTTCTGGATCCCGGAACAGGTTCAATATGTTTATTATGTGCTACCTGTGAAATTTGGTAAGGAACAGACTTCGTTCGAGATAATTCAGACTAAAAATGGAAAATTTGAAGTTTATGAAGTTTTGAGAAATTCTATAGATTTTGGAGTTTAATTCATTGTTTTTGATGTTATTTTGGTGGTTTAATTACTCGAATAAGTCTGTAAGATGTTTTTGAGGTTGTGTATATATTTGGTTTTGAGCCCCGAGGGCTCGGGTGAGGTTCGGGTAGGTGTCGGAGTGCAAAACCCTTAGAAAAATCTTGTGTAAAATGAGTTTTCTGGTGTCTGAGGCTTTACTCTATGCGATCGCGTAGGTTCTCCTGCGATCGCATAGATTTGTGTTGAGGGGGTAATTCTGTTGCACTGTGCGATCACATAGCACCNGGGGGGGGGGGGGGGGGGGGGGGGGGGGCTGGTAAGGACCCTGTGCGACCGCACATGCTGATCCGCGATCACAGGGGTGTAGGTTAGAGGTACTGTGCAATCGCATCATGTAGTCCGCGATCACGGAGCTTAATACAATAACCTCTATGCGATCGCAGCCCGTTATTCGCGATCGCATAGGTCAAATTTCACCCAGTTATTTAAAGTTCAAAAACAGAATACCCATTACGGGATTTTGGTATTTTTCACTATCTCTTTCTCCTCCACTCTTCTTGGGCGATTCTTGATAGACCATTCCACCATAGCTTCATCGGTAAGTGTTCTTAACTCCATTTTCTTCCATTTTTATCAACTAATATTAGATTCTAGGCCTAAAAACATGAAATTAAAGGGTAAAAATTGGGGTTTTCGGTAGAGTTAGGGCTTTTTGAATTTTTGGGAATTCAACCTCGTTTTGAGGTCGGATTTCAAAACAAATTGTATATTCGGGTTCGTGGGGGAATGGGTGATCAGGTTTTGGTCCGAACCTCGTGTTTGGACCAAGCGGGCCCGGGGTCGAATTTTGGAATTTTTGGAAGAATGTTGGGAATTCTATAATTAGGCTTTGGAATTGAATTATTGAGTAATTATTGATGTTATTGAGTCGATTATGTCTAGATACGATCGTTTCGGAGTCGAGTTCGAGAGGAAAAGCGGTGTTAGAGGCTTGATTGGCATTCTTGGAGCCGAGGTAAGTGTTTGGCCTAACTTTAGCTTGAGGGAATAGGTGTTGAGTCGTATGTGCTACTTGTTTCTATCATGTTCAATGTATAGGTGAGGCGACGAGTACCTATAAATTGTTTGTCAAGCATGCCCGTGAGTCGGTTTTGGTGTATTACATGTTATTGCTTCGATATTCATTGTGTTATGAAGTAAATTCATTTTGGAAGTTGTCCATTTGCTGAGAATACTTGATTAAGGATTTGTGATCAGTTGTTTCAGTTGAGGATTGATTTTCCTAAGTTATATACTCGTATGGGATTGGTTATAGCTGAGTCCCTTGTTGGGCGACATTATTTTTGGTTGTTATCCCCTTGATGGGTGGTTATGAATTGTACTTCCTACTATTGATTTTCTTGCCAAGTTGTTGTTTGATATTGATTAGGTGAGGAAGAGTGTAAATCACGAAGGGTGATGCCGTGTATTCATTTCATTCATTGCATTGTGAGGAAGAGAGTAAAAGCACGAAGGGTGATGTCGTGCCCTGATTTTACATTTAAAAGAACGAAGGAACCTGTCGTGCCCTTTTATTTATTTATTGCATTGTGAGGACGAGAGTAAAAGCACGAAGGGTGATGCCGTGTACATATTTGTTTATGTTGTTACTTCCTGTTGACCTTTACTCTCCTATATTGTTGCCTTGCTGAGTTATTCATGTCACGCCCCAAACTAGGGGAGGCACGACTGGCACTCGATATTGTATTCGATCGAGTTAGCCACTAAACATACTAGCTAACTAAACTGGGGACCCAACAGATCGAGAAGCACAACATCTGAAATACTAAGCCTGGACCGTTAAGGTCATGACCTAAATAACAATAAGCCTTATAAAAAAAAAGGTAGACAAGCCAAAATAATAAAGTACTAGCTGGCCGACGAGGCTGCGACT
>ML244131.1:0-10447 GCA_005239495.1 Nicotiana undulata | reverse complement strand
TTTATGAAGACCTCTATTTATAGTTGTAAGGAGTGGTGTGGCTCTGCGATTTGATTGGTCCATTTGAACTGACCAATAACATCCTGACACTTGGCATGATTTAGTTGGCTCATTTATTTGTCTTGGATTGCCACATCACTTGACACATGGCATGATTTCATTGACTCATTTATTTGTCTTGGATTGCCACATCACTTGACACGTGGCATGAGCCTGGGCTATAAGATGGGCTAATAGTCATTTGGACATTGGGCCAATAAANCTCTGGTGTCTTCTAGATTTATGAAGACCTCTATTTATAGTTGTAAGGAGTGGTGTGGCTCTGCGATTTGATTGGTCCATTTGAACTGACCAATAACATCCTGACACTTGGCATGATTTAGTTGGCTCATTTATTTGTCTTGGATTGCCACATCACTTGACACATGGCATGATTTCATTGACTCATTTATTTGTCTTGGATTGCCACATCACTTGACACGTGGCATGAGCCTGGGCTATAAGATGGGCTAATAGTCATTTGGACATTGGGCCAATAAAGTAACCTTATCATTTAATTTGTAGTCCGGTTAAATGGACTAGCCCGACACATATATTTGAATTTAAATAATTAGCCCAATTTATTAGCCACATATTTATTTGGACTAACGTCTTGAATTTAATATGGTCCAAATTCTTTTATGAATTTAAATCCGATAAAATTTAAATGTTTACAGATACATTACGGATATATTGTAAAATGCACGATACACTTTATATACACAAAATTTATACAACGTAAAACAGTCTATACACTTTAGATACACAAATGTGCTCGATATACATTAATCATATATTATGGATACATTTCAAGATGCACGATACACTGTATATAAAATTTTTATGCAATGTACATACTAAATAGACTGTTATTATACAAAAAATATATTAGAATAGACTGTCGCTATACAATTTATATACAATAGACTGTCACTATACAAAATATATACAAAATAGATTGTCACTATACAATAATATACTAAATAGACTACCACTATACAATTTATATATAATAGACTGTCATTATACAAAATATATACAAAATAAACTGTCATTATACAAAGTATATACTAAGTAGACTGTTACTATACAAAAATACACAAAATAGACTGTTACTATACAAAAAATATACAAAATAAATATTTCGAACTATTAGATGCAATAAGTTTGAGCTGAAGGGCCATTTCGTGTCAAGGGAAAAAACATGGTCTATAAAAATTTTGAGGGGCTATAGAGGATAGTTTTCTCATATCGTAATATTGGAAATTTTACCTCATATAGCAAAGGTATGCACCTTATTTATCAAAATTAATTTAAAATATTATTTTCTATAGCTACCTTTTATATTTTATAGCAAAATAAGTATTTATGGTATATACTACCATCGAGACATGGAATACGTTATTTATGTTTTTCATCTCTCTTAGACATCTGGACATACATATTTTAAGGTGATTGACGTTATTGTATTCATGAATACATGGAACGAATACATGTGAATGATTTTAGGCGCTTATTACTGCTGTATCAGTGCGAATACATGTGAATACATGCGCGTACAGCTGGACTGCCCTGATTTTAGACGCTTTTTGTTGTTGTATTCATGAATACATGGCGCGAATACATGTGAATACATACGAGTACAGCTGAACTGGCCTGCTTTTAGGCGCTTGTTTCTACTGTATTCATGAATACAACAATCCGAATATATATGAATACATGCGCGTACAACGGACTGCCCTGATTTTAGGCGCATTTTTGCTTTTGTATTCATGAATACATGGCGCGAATACACGTGAATACATGCGCGTACAGCTAGACTACCCTGATTTTTAGACGCTTTTTGCTGTTGTATCATGAATACAACAATGCGAATATAGCGAATACACTATCGTAACAACTGAATAGTAGCTATAAGAAGTAATTATGTATATAATAGTTGTAAGAAGTTAATAACTGCTAAACAATAGTGGTTTCTAAAAATTCTTCTAATATTATTTCACTAGAAATATGATTCAAATAAAGCATTTGATATTTCAGCACTAATTCAGGTACTGAAGTTCAACGCATAGAAATATTATTAGCCAAATGAATATTCACAGATACTAAATTTCAGAATTTATAAATACTGGAATATTATTTATGACCAAAAAAGTCAACGCTAGCCAAATGAGTACTTGGCTTGGCAGACCACGAGAAAGCCAAGCAATTCTTTTTGTACAAATACAGTGCAAACTGGCAACATAGGAAATTTCCTAAATGTGAGCCATTTCTTAACCGACTAGACTGCCGAGAAAATATAAAAGAATAATCAGTTTGAATCCAATGATCACCAGCTGACCCTTCCTTGTTCTCGTTAATTAGCACAAAAAAAAGGTAGAAATTGCAACCAAACACATAATGTTAGTAAGCAAACCTCAAATGACCACCCTCTAATTTGAAATTACTAAATTAAGGTATGTTGCAAAATATTTGTGGGAGATAATTTTCTACTCCTTCCTTCTCTCATTATTTTTAAAAATAGTTATCTCAAATTATTTATCATTTTAAAAGTTCAAGATTAATTTCCTTTTTTATTCTACCCTTAATATTAATTGTTGTTAAAGATTATAAATACTTTAATTATGAGTAAGTAATAAATAAATAAATTATATTTTAAGACATAAATAAGGGTAAAATCGTCAAAAACCTTTTCTATTTGATATGTTGTCAAGGGAATGTAGAAGAGAAACACATAGATTAATACGAGATTGAAGGAGTATAATTAGCCTTACCTTTTACTCGTCTGGTGTCTCTTTCAGCTGATGTTCTCTAGCTAACTGCTTTAATTTGCAGCATAATCTTCATAGCAAAGCAAAAGAAAACGCGTTGGCATTTACAGAATATATCCTATTTCCCATCTTCTTCAATTCTTTATATAAAAACATAGTCCTTTACCATTTCTCCACTTAAAATTCTCCATTCTACTAAAGCAGATTCTCAGCAGACCAGTATAAACTTTCTTTCACCGATCAATTATGACAAGCACACCAGAGAATAACCAACCATCTAAAGCTACAGAACCAGAACCCCACGAAACATTTCCTACTTCAGCTCCTTCATCAACTTCAGGGTCACAAGATCCATCACCTGATATGGGTCGGGCAAAATTGGGTACCCATATTATGGGACCTCCAGCAGTTCCAATTACACATCCAGACAACCAGAAGGCTGCCTTATGGGGAGCTGATCAAGACCACCGCCATGATTTTCAACCGCAGCCTTACCTTGTGTATTCTCCTGTTCAGAGGCCGAGCAACAACCCTCTTGATCCTGTTGTTCATATGCTCAATTCTTGGAGTAATAAAGCTGAGACCGCCGCCCGCAACGTCTGGCATAACCGTGAGTTCTAACTGTTTGTTGAATTGTGTGATTACCTCGTCTAAAATATTACCCCATTCATTTTCAGTTGACGACCTTCTTATTTCCTACTCCTATTCAATCTGTTAAAAGATTTACGCCCTCCGTTTCGAAAAGATTGTCTTAGTTTGACTTGGACATAAATTTCAATAAAGAACAAATACTTGACATATATGGTCTTAAATAAGCCATAACATTTGTATGACTGTAAAACTTTTGAATCCGTGGTTTGAAACCTCCATAATATTTGTGCGGCTATAAATACTTCCTATTAAAGAAATATTGAAATGTGTCAATCTTTTTGGAACAGACTAATAAGGAAATAATACCAATATTTTATATACAAAGGCAGTAACATCTTTCTAATTTTGGAAGAATTAACTTAAATTTTCCAATTAATCTTGATAACAATGCAAATATCTATCTTCTATAGTTACACAAATATTATGACATGTTAAGAATAGTAAAGTTCAAAAGCTCTATAATTGGACTAATGTAATTCAAACCATGAGGTTGATCTAGTTATTCATTTCTTTCTTCAACTCTGTCTCCGGTCAAAATGTTCACATAAAATGTAGCAAACGGGGTAGTAAGACGTACTTTTCATTCATTTAATTATACATTCAACATCCTTTATTTCAAATGCGATATTGACTCTTTTTCATGAGACAAGTGCATGTGAAAATTTATTCTATAAGAGGTGGTGATGAGACTTATGTTGTCATATTACCTCATCGAAAAGCTTAAACGGCAAGGGATACAAATATTTATTTATTTGATAATAGTCTATTTCACCAAGCTAAACCAGGCAAATATATTTACAAATGCCAAATTAACAACTGTTGATAGATCTAGTATGTTCCTTCATGTTGTAGTGAAAACTGGGCCATCAGTGTCCGAAGCTGCATGTGGAAAGCTTAAATTGACAGCTAAGGCATTGACAGAGGGAGGATTTGAGCCACTATACAAGCAGAATTTTGCTACAGATCCAAATGAGCAGTTGAAAAAAACATTTGCTTGTTACCTATCTACAACAACTGGCCCTGTTGCTGGAACTCTGTATCTGTCATCTACTAAAGTGGCTTTCTGCAGTGATCGTCCCTTATCTTTCGGAGCTCCATCTGGACAGGAAGCTTGGAGCTACTATAAGGTAATTAAGTCGTGCAAATTTGGACTATAGATTCACTGAATGCCAATACATTATACCACGTATTTTTTTTTATGAGTCAAATATTTCTTACTATAAATGCACCAGAAAAGCAGAGGCGGATCCATGATTTAGATTCTATGGGTTCAACTTTAAAGTTTTTAGCATTGAACCTGTAGTATCTTTAAAGTTATGGGTTCAGACGTACCATTTTTTGCAATTTTTATGAATTCTTACACAAAATTATGCTCCGCGACTAAAGTAGTGGGTACAGATGAACCCGGTCGCCATACTCTGCGTCCGCCCCCGCAGAAAAGGGTACACTTGTATTAAGTTCTCCTTGAAAGTGCTAACCCTGGGGCAGAGTTAGGTGAAAGGAAATGGTTTACATTGAAAAATATGTTGTGCGAGTAGGGAAATAACGATTAAATTTTTATTATATATGAACTGTTGAATCCTCTAAACACAACAGAGTAATCTAATAGTGTTAGGTGGGCTCAAAAGTTGCTTTAGCTCTCATGTTTGAAATTTTTGTTTCTTGTCAAATTGTATAAATTCTTGGCTCTGCCACTATCTATGTGTGATACTTATCGGCGATGAAAATGAATAAGAAAAGAGTTAAAATTACTACTGATGTTGCTCCTTCGGTTAACTGAGGCTTTCTACTTGTATATAGGTTGCAATACCATTGGCAAACATTGGCACTATCAACCCTGTAGTGATAAGAGAAAATCCATCAGAAAGGTACATTCAAATTGTCACCATTGATGGTCATGACTTTTGGTTCATGGGATTAATTAATTTTGAGAAAGCAAAGTATCATCTCCTAGAGACTTTATCAATGTTTAGAGGGCAATCTTTTGGTGGACATGGCAATGTGCCAGTGGCACAAACCGCTGTTAATTACTAGGTAATGAAATCTTCCGCCAGGGACATTTCTTGGACTATACATTTGTTTTTCAGATTGTTTATTCCCTCTGTATTTGGAAGAGATATGTATCATTACTAGTATGTTTCATGACACAGATTGGGGTGCTCTATATATGTGTTCAAGGAAATAGCTGTTATGCTTTTTTTTGTTTTTTTTGTTTTTGGGGTACATAAATGAGATTGCGTTGCGCTGTGGTACGTTATGCTTCTTTCACTATATTGGTTTTCGGTACAAATAGTACGGGCTAGCCAGTTTTCGGACCAACGTTTGTAAATTCATTAAAAATAACCACTATTTTGCTGCAACACAGAAAGTTCCAGCATAATATACTAGAGATACAGTTGGACTGACTAGTGACTTTAAATTAAACCTTGAGACCGAGCCCTGCCTCTCACCTTTCGGTTCATTGCAAGGAAAGACTAAAAAGAAAAAAGGAAGCTTTCGGCAGACACAAGCCCTCGGGACTTGACACTTGGACACCGGGAAGCTTGCCCCTTGAGACTGGGTCCTTCATTTGGAACTGCCCTTTTCCTTTCCAAAGTGAATTGGTGCACCTGTGTATGAACTTCCAACATATTATGCTGGAACTCTAACACCTGAAAAGTTCCAGCATAATATACTGGAGATTGGAGCACCAGTTCCAGCATATTATGCTGGACCGGTGTATTATGTTGGAACTCCAGTATATTATGTTGGAATATTTTCCGGATTTTGAACAGTGTTTTCGTTTAGATTTATCTTTACATGAAAAATGGCAAAAATTCGATTACTTTTGAAACTGTGGCTATTTTTCAATTACCACTTGTAAATCTGACTATTTTTGAATTTCACCTTGGTTTTATTGCTTTACTTTCGGTCTCAATTTAATTTTACTTTATATTATTTTCAAGTGATATCAACATTTTGTATATACATTAGAAAAATATATTTACATGCATATGATGAATTTTTCTTGTTTTTGTATCCAAAAGCTTGTGGTTGAATTTCCCTGTCTCTCATTTTTTGTTTTGTTTGGATCTATCAAATTGGGCTGATTTACGTTGTCCAGTTTACTTCAGCCCGTAGGGTGAAAATAACACGGACTAGCTATTTTTAGGATAGATAATCGAAAAATAGTCGGCGTTTACAAAGTTCAAAAAAATAGCTATTAGTTTGCTGAAACACGGAAAGTTGCAGCATAATATGTTGGATTATGGAACTCTAGCACGTGGCATATGCTAGATTATGGAGCTCCAGCGTATAAACTTCCAACATATTATATTGGAATTCCAACACATTATGCAGGAATCTCACATGTACAAAAAATTCGAACTCCAGCATATTATGCTGGAATTATTCAGGATTTTAAAGGGTGTTTTTGTTCAAATTTTATTTTTACACGAAAAAAGTTAAATTTTGATTACTTTTGAAATTGTGACTCTTTGGACTATTATCTCCCCCTTAATATTTGGACGTTCTAATTATTACGAGGGCCGTTTGGTTTTGTTTTGTTTTTGTAACTGTAAATAGATTTTGATATTCTAAATCAACTTTGCAGATAATTATTCTCAAGTAATACAGTCAGTAGTATAAAAAATGATTTTCTACTATAATGGAGGTTATGATTAATGAAATAATCTTAAAAAATCACGTAAAATATTCCAGCCCAAACAAAATTCGATATTAAAAGATAATCTCCAATTCATTCAAAAGACCAAATTCTTAGTTTATCAGCTCCAGAAATGCAGAAGCAGAAAGCTTCCTGGGGAAAAAATTTCAAGGAAGAATATATTGAAAACATTCCATTAAATTTTTCCTTGCAGAAACTTTCCAGTGTTATAGTACTTTGAACGGTAGAAAATGTTTTATTGTTTTCCTCTACGAAATGACTATTCTAACCTTGGGGCGAAAAGCTATGTACCTTCCTAAGTTCAAATAATTAATCAATATTCATACATTGTTTTGAACGTTTATAGTAAAAAAGAAATACGAGAATTACAATCATATTTAGCCAATAACCCCTTTGTTTAATCAAAAAATAGTTTTTGTGGTCAAAGCAAACAAAAGAATAATTTGAGTTTCTAGTAACCAATTTTACTTCACTTTTCTTGTATAAAAGAATAGAAAATAATGGAAAGCAAGTTTGTGAGATTAAGGGAAAAGAAATCTTATTGATAATTGCAGTTTTCTTCCAATAAAGAAGAACATAATCTTCCAACAACAAAAAATAGTAAAAATATAGTCAATTGACAGTATAACTTCGTGAATTTCTCGACGGGGTTACAAGATATGGTAAGTAAATTTATATAAGGGTACAATTTGTGATTGTCTCACGCTATTTAATTCTTGCATGTTACTATTATGTATTACATTGATTACCCGTTACATAGGTGATTCGTAACAGTTATGGTGATAATAATTAATCTCGCATAATCAGGGATTATGCTGATTTCTTTCCATATTGGTGACTATTAATGAACCTTCCACCTTTGTGGCTTTAATTAACCATTGCGCACCTATTTCCTCTTTTTCATCTATCAGGCACGGTATCTTCGTAGACGATCCCATGAATGTTTTACTCATGCCTCATCTAATCTTCATTCTCCTTTATCGTTTCGACTCTTATTCCACCTGTTAGCATATTATTGGTCCACATGGCGAGTCTATTCTTTCATCACCAATACAGATAGCCCCTCCTTTTCTAAATATTCGGGAAGTGGAGAGTTATTTTTGGGGGAAATGTATTGCCGCCTCTACCCAATATCATTATGATTTTCTTCAAAAGCGCATAAACATTATCTGTTTTATTTGATGCTCGAGACACGTGTCTTATCGATTGGCTCTGCAGTTTGCAGCGATTTTCTAATGTTTCCGCGGCTGTGTTAGTTCGATGTGACGGTTCTATGATGACGGTCCATGATGACGTTTTTCCTTATTAATACCATATCATGCGCCTTTTAAAACTTCTTCTACTTTCTTTCGTTTTCATTGAATCCTCTTAACAACTTCTTTCTTTCTCTTCGTGCTCTTGCTTTTCCCTAACAATGGCTTCCCCATCTTCAAATCCTTCTTCCTCCTCCGATCCTTGTTGTACTTTTATAGTAGACGAACTCCCTTCTACAATGGCTCCAGTTAGGAGTAGAAGCAGAGGTAGTAGGCTCTGTAGCCTAGGTTCCATATTGAGTCAAAACAGTTCTTCTTCAAAGAAGAGTTCTTTTACACCTGCCTCTTATCCCAAAACAAAGTCCACAACCACTCATAGATCTTTTTCCATAACTAGGGATCAAAACGGACAGCTTCCTGAACCCTTAGATTTGGAAATTGTTCCCCATGAGTTTCTTTTATTTCTAACTGTGAAGCGTGGAACAAGGAAGTTACCTCCATAGAAACACTCAACCCTATAGACTGCTATCATTCCCTTATAAATCTTGGTCTACTTCCTCTCATACGTATATAATGCACCAATCACAGCTCATAGTGTTGATGACTGAATAACCACATATCGTGAAGGTTATTCGTTCATCTACACTTATGCTTTTACCTTAGGATTTAAGCCTTCGATAGACCCAGTGAGTTTGGAGTTCTGTCTCTATTTTAACATTTGTCTCAGGTAGATAGGCCCGGTAATGTGAAGGGAAGTAGCATGCCTTTGTAATCGGGCTTAGTTTTTTCCCCTTTCACTTTCCAACATCTTCTTCATCTATATTCACCAAAACTCTTTTGTGCTGGTGTTTCTCGCAGCAAGGAGTAAACGTATCTTAGTTGGTACTGAAGATGATCGTGACCAGGCTGGTATGCTCGGTTTGTTGCTGTCCCGACCCTTGCGTTAGTGGGAGAAAAGAACATGTCTTTTCCCAAAAAGTAGAATTTTGCGCGTAATGTACTTTTACTTTTGCTTTCTTCCATCTTCTTTCACCTCCTTCTTAGAATACTAACCTTCTTGTACGTGTTTTCTTCTTTTTCTTCTTTCACGTAATTTTCTTTAATCATGGAAGTTTTTGAGGAACTTCCTGACTTCCGTGGTTAGGTAGAACTTATATTGTCCGTGTTTTTTCCTTTTCTTGTTGTTTGTTTAACATCATTTACTTTTGATTTTCAGTATTTAGACTCCGTGAAGTTCATCCCTCTCCCGCTTCCGCAGTCAGACTCGATGTCAACACAGCGGAGGTGTGGATCTTGAATGTGTCCTCTTCGAAGAAGAAAAATAAGGAACCCCTTGCCCCCGAAGAAGAGAAAGAAGAAGAAGGCTCCTTGGTGAAGAGGTCTCGGGTTAGGAGACAAGTTATTTTGGATGATGAATGCAACGTCCCTCAAAACCAGCCTTCAGACTCTGTGTCTTTTAACTTGGTCAACGAGCCTGTAGATGTCCCTGTGGAAATTTCAGAGGAAGAAAATGCTGAGTCCGCTTTGGATCCTCCTTTAAGTGCTGTTCTAAGACTCTTTGCTCAAGGATTTGAGAGTGAGGAGGAAGATTTCAGCTTTGCTATTGAAAAATCACCTCTTGCCACTCTTTATATGAGTCCCGTTGCTACTGCCACTTCTTGCGCTGCTATTTCAGAGGAAGAAAATGCTGAGCGCGCTTTGGATCCTCCTTTAAGCGCTGTTCTAAGACTCTTTGCTCAAGGATTTGAGAGTGAGGAGGAAGATTTAAGCTTTGCTAATGAAAAACCACCTCTTGCCACTCTTTTTATGAGTCTCGTTGCTCCTGCCGCCTCTTGTGCTGCTATTCCTCAAGAAGAAGCTGTCACGACCCGAAATCCCATCTTCGGGCCATGAATGCGTCTAACGTTGAACCCGCTAGACAAGCCAACAATTGAAGTAATTAAAACTCATTAACAACAAATAAGAACAAGATACTAAAGTGCAACATAGCATTTTCGAAATGAAACTCATAAACAACTCCCAGAACTGGTGTAACGTACCCACGGACTATCTAAGAGGTTACTACAACA
>MDKH01225865.1:0-26692 GCA_005239495.1 Nicotiana undulata | reverse complement strand
CCCAATTTCAACTCCAAAAATCTCGAATTTAAGGGTGGAATTTAAGATTAGGAACATGGGAATGAACCTATGGTGTATAGTAATCACTTACCTCGATTACCCAGGTAAAAATCCTCTCAAAGATTGCCTCTCCCGAGCTCCCAAGACTCAAAAATGGTTAAATAACATAACCCTCGGATTTTTGGAATATGAACAGGGATTTCTGCGCCTGCGGTCCCTTTCACCGCACCTGCGGAAAAAGGCATCGCAGGTGCGGGTTTCACTTAAGCTGGACAGAGGTCGCGCCTGCAGGCCTTTTGTCGCTGGTGCGGCTCCGCACCTGCGGAAACCCAATTGCACCTGCGGAGACTGGGAAGGCCTGCAGCTTGGGGGCCGCTCTTGCGAGCTCGCACCTGCGGAATTTCCATCGCAGGTGCGGAAACACCAGAAGGAGCCTGGTTCAGCAATTTACCAAGTCCAAAATTCTTCCGTTAAGCATCCGGAACAACCATGAGGCCCCCGAGACCTCAACCAAAACCACCAACTGACCCCAATACCTCATTCCAACTTAGTCGAGCCTTAAAAACACGTCCCATAACATCAAAATACCCAAAAATGCATAGATTCAAGCCTAAGAATCATAGGGATTTTCATGAATTCACCCCCGACGCCGAACCACGTCTAAACTCGTCCGAATGACCTCAAATTTTGCACACAGGTCATAAATGACATTCCGGACCTGCTGTCGCTTTCGGAATTCCATTCCGAGTCCGATATCAAAATCTCACCTATCGGCCGAAATCGCCGAAATTCTAACTTTCGCCAATTCAAGCCTAAATCTACGTCTGGCCTCAAAAACACATTCCGAATACGTTCCCAACCCCGAAATCACTCAACGGAGCTAACAGAGTCGACGAATTTCCATTCCGGATCCGTCTTCACATAGCTCCCGCTCCGGCCCAATTTCTAAGGTTAAAGCTCACCTTAAAGGACTATATGTCCAAAAACACTCCAATTTTCATCACTCAACGCTCCGACTCATTCCATTAACCTAATAAGACATGGGAGGAACAATTATCAGGGGATCGGGGCGCTACTCTCCAAAACGACCGGCCAGGTCGTTACAATAAACATCATTGAGCATCAAACAATTAAGCCACGAATCAAATAAGTTGGAAACAGGGAAGGGATCATGTTTAACAGATAATTTGGTGGTTCATAGATACTCGTCACAACACTTATACACCACTCACATACAAATTCACATAGCAATTAAGTTGGGGATTCCTATTCCCTCAAGTCAAGGTTAAACCAAGCACATATCTCAAATTCGCAGGCCACTCACTGCTCAATTATAGCTTTTCCTTTTGAATTCACCTCCAATACACTTGAATCTAATCATAATTAACTTAATACTATTAATTAATGTTAAAGGAAGTAACTTTACTGAAATTATGCCTTTTCCTAAGTTTTCTCAAAAAAAGTTAAAACCCGACACTGGGCCCGCTTGGTCCAAACTCGGGGTTCGGACCAAATTACGTTTACCCATTCACCGCCGAGCCTGAATATGCAATTAGTTTTGAAATCCGACCTCAATTCGAGGTAAAGATTCGATTTTTACAAAATTTCCTAGTTCTACCCAAACCCTCAATTTTTACCATGAAAATTCTTGATTTTTGATTTAAAAGTGATGAAAAACATTGGGTAATTGAAACAGTAGAGTTTAGAATTGATTACCAACACTTTGGGGGTGAACTTTGGTGAATAAAATCGTCCTTGGGGCTGGGTAGTTCGAAAACTATGAAGAAAAAGGGTTTTGTCCATGTTTAAAATTGAGTTTATATACTTGAGCAGGCCTTCTACGCGTTCGCGTGGGCCTGCCCGCGTTCGCGTAACTTTAGGAACTGGGTTATCGCGATCGGGGCCCAGTGGGGGCGTTCACATAGTTTACATAGGCTCCTCTCCCCCAGGCTCAGTTTACCTTGTGCGCTCACGAAGGCTCAACCGCGTTCGCATAGAACAAAACGGTGACCCCATCCATTTACATTACGTGATCGCGTGTGATGCTACGCGATCGAACTAAATAATTTTACTGCGCACCAGATACAGCAGAAACAAAAACTTTCTTAAGTGTAAAACACCCCGTGGCCTATCCGAAACTCACCCGAGCCCTCGGGGCTCTAAACCAAACATGCGTGCAAGTCTAAAAATATCATACGGACTTGCTTGTGCGATCAAATCATGAAAATAACATGTAAAACTATGAAGTAAACCTCAAAACTCATCATTTTTCTCAAGAACACTTAAAGTTCACTATTTCTCAACTGGACGTCAGAATCACGTCAAATAAACTCCGATTCTCATCAATTTCACAGATAGTATTCAAATACTATAACAAATCTCTACGGGGATCCAGAACAAAAATACGGGCCCGATACCAATGGTTTCAAACGTTAATTCGTTTCTTCATTTCATTAATAATTCAGCAAAATAATTTCTTTCAAAAATTGATTTCTAAGGCTTGGGACCTCGGAATTCTATTCCGGGAATACGCCCAAGTCCCATATTTTATTGCGGACCTCCCGGGATCATCGGAACACAGATCCGGGTCCGTTTACTAAAAAAGTCTACCAAAGTCAACTATAATCAAATTTTTATTTCTAGAAATTACTATTTCTCATATTTTCACATAAAAGCTTTCCGGTTTCACGCCCGGACTGCATAGGCAAATCGAGGTATTTAATTTAGTCTTTTTATGACTAATAAGCCTAGAAAAGAGTCTTAATTCATAAAGTGACCTCTTTGGTCATCACAATCTCCACCTCTAAAACAAACGTTCGTCCTCGAACGGACATAGAAAATTACCTGAATTGGCAAACAAATGTGGATATCTACTCTGCATGTCCGACTCGAACTCCCAAGTAGCTGCATTAACGGATGACCTTTCCACTGCACTCAAATTGAAGGATAACTCGTAGACCTCAACTGGCGAACCTGCCGTTCTAAAATGGATACCGGCTCCTCCTCATAAGTCAAGTCCTATTCCAATTGGACAGAGCTGAAATCTAACACGTGGGACGGGTCGCCATGATATTTCCGGAGCATGGACACATGGAATACTGGATGAACTGAGGATAACCCTGGAGGCAACGCAAGTGTATAAGCTACCTCCCCCACTATCTCAAGAATATCAAACGGCCCGCTATACCTAAGGCTCAACTTGCCCTTCTTCCCAAACCTCATAACACCCTTCATGGGCGATACCCAAAGCAATACTCGCTCTCCAACCATGAACTCCACATGACAAACCTTATGATCGGCATAACTCTTTTGCCTAGACTGAGCTGCACGAAGTCTCTCTTGAATAATCTTGACCTTATCTAAGGCCTCCTGAACTAAGTCTGTACCCAACAACCGAGCCTCTCCCGGCTCAAACCATCCAACTAGCGATCTACACCGTCTACTATATAATGCCTCATAAGGAACCATCTGAATGCTCGACTGATAACTATTACTATGAGCGAACTCCGCTAACGGCAAGAACTGATCCCAAGAACCTCCAAAGTCAATAACACAAGAGCGGAGCATATCCTCCAAAATCTAAATAGTATGCTCGGACTGCCCATCAGTCTGAGGATGAAATGTTGTGCTCAACTCAACTCGGGTACCCAACTCACGCTGAACTGCCCTCCAAAAGGGCGAAGGAAACTGCGTACCTCGATCAGAAATGATAGACACGGGCACACCGTGAAGACGAACAATCTCTCGAATATATATCTCTGCCAACCTCTCCGAAGTATAAGTACTTGTTACAGGAATGAAATGTGCTGATTTAGTCAGCCTATCCACAATAACCCAAACTGCGTCAAATTTCCTCTGAGTTCGTGGGAGTCCAACAACGAAGTCCATAGTGATACGCTCCCACTTCCACTCAGGAATCTCTATCTGTTGAAGCGAACCACCCGGTCTCTGATGCTCATATTT
Organism: Nicotiana undulata; assembly: GCA_005239495.1. NCBI lineage: Eukaryota > Viridiplantae > Streptophyta > Magnoliopsida > Solanales > Solanaceae > Nicotiana > Nicotiana undulata. The sequence continues at coordinate 22,729 of MDKH01225865.1, read as the reverse complement.
TACATGCTGACAATTTAAGCAACGAGCCATATACGCAACAATGTCCTTTTTCATCCTTCTCCACCAATAATGCTGCCTCAAGTCTTGGTACATTTTAGCTGCACCCGGGTGAATAGAATACTTAGAGCTGTGAGCCTCCTCAAGGATCAACTCACGAAGGTCATCAGCATTAGGCACACATATATGTCACTGCATCCTCAAAACACCTCCAATCGTAACCTGCTTGGCACCACCGTGCCAAATTGTATCCCTAAGGACAATCAAATGCGGATCATCATTCTGCCGATCTCTGATACGCTCAATTAAAGAAGACCGAGTGAATGTACAAGCTAGAACACTATTGGGCGAAATATCCAACCTCACCAACTGATTAGCCAAAGTCTGAACATCTGAAGCTAACGGTCTCTCACCGACTGGAATAAATGCAAGGCTGCCTATACTTACTGCCTTTCTACTCAATGCATCGACCACCACGTTGGCCTTCCCTGGATGATATAATATAGTGACATCATAATCTTTCAGTAACTTTAACCATCTCCGCTGCCTCAAATTTAGATCCTTTTGCTTGAATAAGTACTGGAGATTGCGATGGTCAGTGAAAACCTCACACGACACGCCATAAAGATAGTGCCTCCAAATGTTCAATGCTTGAACAATGGCTGCCAAATCCAAGTCATGGATAGGATAATTCTTCTCATGAACTTTCAACTGCCGAGACGCATATGCAATCACCCTTCCATCCTGTATGAATACTGCTCCAAGTCCAACTCGGGAAGCATCACAATATACCGTGAAAGAACCCGAACCTGATGGTAACACCAACACCGGTGCTGAAGTCAAGGCTGTCTTGAGCTTCTGAAAGCTCGCCTCGCACTCGTCTGACCATTTAAATGGGGCACCTTTCTGAGTCAATTTAGTCATTGGGGTTGCTACAGATAAAAACCCCTCCACAAAATGACGGTAGTAACCCGCCAAACCCAAGAAGCTCCTGATCTCCGTGGCTGTAGTGGGTCTAGGCCAGTTCTTGACTGGCTCTATCTTCTTAGGATCAACCTGAATACCCTCAGCTGATACAATATGGCCCAAGAAGGCTACTGAATCCAACCAGAACTCACATTTTGAAAACTTTGTATACAACTGGTTATCCCTCAAAGTCTGGAGTGCTATACGGAGGTGCTGCTCATGCTCTTCCCGAATGCGGGAGTATATAAGAATGTCATCAATGAACACGATCATAAAAGAGTCCACGTGAGGCTTGAAAACCCGATTCATCAAATCCATAAAGGCCGCTGGAGCATTAGTTATCCCGAAGGACATAACCAGAAATTCATAATGCCCATTTCTCGTCCGGAAGGCTGTCTTAGGAACATCGGAAGCCCTAATCTTCAACTGATGGTAGCCCGATCTTAAATCAATTTTTGAAAATACCTTGGCACCCTGAAGCTGATAAAATAAATCATAAATTCTCGGCAATGGATACTTATTCTTGATAGTAACTTTATTCAACTGTTGGTAGTCTATACACATCCTGTCACGACCCAAAACCTTAATTCAGGTTGCGATGGCGCCCAACAGCGGGGTTAGGCAAGCCGATATAAAACACACTCGGTGTTACCCTTTCCCTTTTTGGTCAACAATTTAATAACTACCAACTTTAAATAGATAAAACACAATAATGATAAACGATACGGAATAGAACCACAGGTGCAGAAACCAACCGATAGGCACGTCGCATAACATATGCACAGCCGAAACCCAAAATAATAACTACGTGTGTGTGCCAGGAACTAGTGTCACGAGTGCCAAGGGCAACTACTGAATATACAATAACTGAAATATAAATACAGAGCCTCAGTCTGAACAAAAGATAGAGGAAATATGACAAGGAAACTCAGGGTGCTGCCAGGAAGTTGCCAAGAAGGACAACTCACCGTGAAGTATAGCCACTCGGTCAATATCTAGCACTGGACTGATAATCAAACGGACCAGCCTCCGGACCTGCACAATCAAGTGCAGAAAGAAAGGAAAGTGCAGCATGAGTACATATATATAAATATGTACCCAGTGAGTATCCCGTCTAACCTCGCAGAGGTAGTGACGAGAGGTCGACTCGATACTCACTAAGGTCCAGCAGTAATAAAGTAAAGCAGGATGTAAGGAAAGCAGTAGACATGTAGCAGGGTACAAATAATAAGAAAATATCACAGAGTTCTCAAATAACAACTCAAACAATAACAACTTCCCTTTTAATCTATCTCAAACAATCCTCAAATCATAAGTCGGGAAACAATACCGAGCAGCCCTGCGCACCGGAAATATTTGGCTGGAATCAGGGGGAAGAATAGATAAGCACTGCCAGGGATCGACCGGCCCATACCAAGAGTGCATGCCGATAATGTAATCATACCAAAGAGCTATGCACTGCCGGGGATCGACCGGCCCGTACCAAGAGTGCATGCTTACCAATAACTCAACTACGCACTGCCGGGGATCGACCGGCCAGTACCAAGAGTGCGTCCATCAGTGTAATCATATTATATCATAATGTAACTTCGTCCATGCACTGACGGGGATCGACCGGGCCGTACCAAGAGTGCATTCTCAAGTAAGTCCCTGTGCACTGCCGGGGATCGACCGTCCCGAACCAGGAGTGCACTATACATATATATATATATATATATATTCGCCGTGGCGTACGGCCCGCTCCCCTAAGAGTAGAAGGAATTACACGTCACTTGCGGAACGTAACTTGCAAAGCGACAGCCTACGCATACCAATTACTAGGTTCACTTCACATATCAAATCTTTCCAAATACTTAATCAATGAAATATTCAAGGAAACAATGCTACATCCAAGCAAGAATTATAACATATAAATCATTTCAAAGTAGAAGACAAGGCATGCTGTGATCTTAAAACTACCCGGACATAACCATAGTAGTTTCTACGTGCGGGCTCTCGTCACAAGGTACGCACGCAGCCCCCGAATACAAACATAAAACACATAGAACACCTATGGGGACAATTTCCCTCTTACAAGGTTAGAAAGGAGACTCACCTCGATAAAAGCACTCCTCGGACCAAGGAAAGGATCAAAAGATGCGCCCGAAATTCTGAAACTACTCTTGACGGCTAAAACTAGCCAAACATAGCATAATTGAATCAATTCATTCTCCAGGAATAAGAATTAACAAGAAATTTCAAAATATAGTATTCTTGAAGGTTTTTGAAATTTCGACCCCGGGCCCACGCGTTCGGATTTTGAAAATTCTCGAAGGAATGAATTACCCGAAGCCTAAGGATCGTAATTACCTAATTTATTTAGGAATTCATGTCTAAAAAGGGATAATTCACTAATTATCCAAGCCCTAGAAATTTCTACTAAATTTTCCCATGATTTGATATTTTAATAGAGGATTTAACTAGAAATTGATGTTTAAACTCGGTGTTAATAAGAAATTTACTTTCCTCAAGTACTAGGTTGAATGGTCCTCTTGGAAGCTCTCAATTAACTCAAGGAAGAAGATGGAAATGGAGGAAAATGAACTAAACCCGCTATAAAAATACATTGCCCAGGAATTTACCCTATGCGAACGCGACGGAGGGCCCGCGAACGCGGAGGCTAGCTGGGCTAGACCTTCGTGAACGCGAAGACAAACAGCAGCTGGGCCGGCCCAATTGGCTGGACCCTATGCGAACACGACGGAGGGCCCGCGAACGCGGAGGCTAGCTGGGCTAGACCTTCGCGAACGCGGCTGGTGGGGTGCAAACGCGAAGGTCAGGGGACCCAACCCATCGCGAACACGGGATGGGGAACGAGAACGCGTAGAGCATCCGTATCCCCTGACCAATTCCTTCTTCGTGAACGCAGCTACCCTCCCGCGAACGCGAAGAAGGAAACCAGATACAGAAAATTCTGTTTTTTCTAACTTAGCTCCCGAGGGTCTAAAACACCCCCGAGCCCCCCGGGACCCCGTCCAAAAGCACCGGCAAGTCTGTGTTCGTGATGCGGACTCGCTCGAACTTCCAAAACATGAAAAACAATCATAGAACTCAAAATTCGATCCAAAACCAGATTAATCAAACTTAAGAACTTTGAAATTCTAGAATTAATTACATTGCGCCGAACGGGTCTATACTACTCGGAATGACCCCAAATTTTGCAGACATGTCATAAATGACTACACGGAACTATTGGAGGCCTCGGAAATCCATTCGGACTTTGATAGCATGAAGTCCCGTTCTAGGCCAAATTCTAAACTTTAAGAAAATCCTGATTTCCATTTCGGACGCCGAAACGCTCCCGGGTCATCAGAAACCCGAGACGAACATATGCCCAAGTCCAAAATCACTGTGCGGAGCTATTGGAGCTTCCAGAACTCGATTCCGAGGTCGTTTGTTCAAAATGTTGACCGAAGTCAAACTTGGCCAAATAGGCCAACCTTGAGGAACCAAGTGTTCCTAAACCATCCAATTCATTCCCAAATCCTGAACCACCCGCTCCCGCGAGTCATAAAGCACGAATAGCCTCTATGGAAGGTTTCATTTAAGGAAACGGGATCCTAATACGCAAAACGACCAGCTGGGCCGTTACACATCCTCATCGACCCATATTTCTTCTTTACAAACAAAACCGGTGCACCCCTAGGAGCAATATCAACAACCTGCTCGAAGGTAGCACCTGATACTCTCTCCTTAGTCATCAAAATACGGAGCTGGTAAGTGAGGCCATCCAAGAACCTCCTGATCCTCTCCCTATCAGTAGGGACTAACTCAGTAGCATGTCGAGCCAACTCTAAAAACCGCATCTCATATTGCGTCACTGATAGCTCTTCCTGACGCAGCTGCTCAAACTGCCTACGCTGCTCCTCCCGGTGAGACTGGGGAACATACCTCTCCAAGAAGATAGTGGAGAACTGCTGTCAGGTGAGGGGTGCTGCTCCAACAGTCCTACGCCTCTCATAAGACTCCCACCAAGTGAAAGCAGCCCCAGAAAACTGAAAAGTAGCAAACGCGACCCCACTGGTTCCAGAATCCCAGCAGTACGAAGTATCCTCTAACACTTATCCAGAAAGCCCTGGGCATTCTCACCCTCTGCGCCGCTGAATGTTGGAGGATGAAGTCTACTAAACCTCTCCAGCCTGCGCTGCTCATCCTCTGTCATAGCTGGAACCACAAAGTCCTAAACTGGAATAATCGGCTGGGCTGGAACTGTCCCCGATGTTTGAAGGCCCTGTACCACCTGCTCAGGTGTCCGGGCAGCTGGAGTCTGAGTGCCTCCCCCAGCCTGAGATGTAGCGGCAGTAGTAGATACAACATCCTCCTGAGCAAGGCTGGTACATACGGTCAAGATCTGAGCCAGGGTCTCCTGAAAACTCGGAATAACAATGGGCACTACCGGTGCCTGAGCCTGTCCCGCTGGAATACCCACGACGGGAACCTGATCCTGAATGGTCGAGGAATCCACTGGTACTTCCCTGGCTGGTCCCCTACCCCTAACATGGCCTCGACCGCGACCTCGACCTCTCGCTGGTGTCTGGTCACCCTGATCGATAATGCGTGTCCTCACCATTTGTAAGAGAATGAAACAACAGAAGTTTAGATTTCCAGAATCAATAGAATGGCACGACAGAATTCAAGAAAATGGGATTTTTCCTAAGAGTTATGTAGTCTCTCGAAGATAATTACAGACGTCTCCGTACCGATCTGCAAGACTCTACTAAACCTGCTCATGACCGTTGAGTCCTATATAACCTAGGCTCTGATACCAACTTGTCACGACCCCAAATCAATAAGGGTTGTGATGACGCCTATCGTGAAACTAGGCTAGCCCTCTAACACAATGAAATCAACATTTAATAAATATATCCTCATATTCTGATAAAGATTTCCTTTAAGGAATGTTCAACAAGAAAAATATCCAAAACGAACAAATCTAACACCACCCCAGATCTCTGGAGTCAATTGTCATGAGCATCTAATACAATGAGTACAAGGTATCAAAAATGTGACTTTGCTACTAATACGGACCCAGGTACTAAAAGTATATGAAATGGAAAAGGAAGAAAGTAAGTTGTGGACGCTGAACAGCTACCTCGATCCCTGAATCAACTCCAAAGCACACGAGAAGTCAACTAGCGAGCTGGCCCGGTACCTGGATCTGCACATAGAGGTGCAGGGAGTAACATGAGTACAACCTACTCAGTAAGTAACCAAAGTAACTAAAAATTTGAGTGCAGAGACGAGCATTTATAAATCATAATTTCACAAAACAGTATTTCAACTTTTATAAAAAGGCTTAGTGTAAAGAAGAGTAAGAAAATAATAATTTCACAATGTAGTAGCCCCTTAGGAACAATATCACTCATAATCAAGGTCTCTCAGTCACTCGTGACTCCACTATCATAATCCCAGGCTCATACTAAGCACTCTCACTCAACAAGTACCAGGTATCTCCCAACTGCTGCGGCGTGCAGCCCGATCCACCTAACACATGCTGCGGCGTGCAACCCGATCCACCTAACACATGCTGCGGCGTGCAACCCGATCCAATAACATCAAAATATGTTAGGGGGACGAAACCCATTCGAAAACTATCAAAATTAGGCACAATTCCCGAAATTGGCCAAACCCGACCCCCGGTCCCACATCTCGAAATTCGATAACATTTACACCACAAGAATCCTCATCCACCCACGAGTCTATACATACCAAGAACACCAAAATCAGACTCCAAATGACCCCTAAAATTCCTATTTTAAAGTCTCTTAATCACAAGCCCTAATTACCCATTTTTGCACTGATTTTCCCCAATTATCACCACCAATCAGACCCTTAATCACACATAAATGAGTTTTAAGTCCAAAAACCTTACCTCAATGAAGAACTATCGATTTCCCTCTTCAAAACCCCTTCAAAAGCTTCAAACCCGCATGCAAATGGTGAAAGAATGCCCAAAATTCGCTAAAGATCCTTTATATATGATCTTCCCAAGGATTTCCGCGCATGCGGCCCCATTAGCGCATCTTCGGACCCGCACCTGCGGTCCCAGGTGCGCACATGTGCATCCGACTTAAGTCCCCCATTTCCGCACCTGCGGGCCTCCTCGCGCACCTGCGGCATCGCAGGTGCGACCAGGCATCCTCACCTGCGCTCCTAAGCCAGGTCTCCCTCTTCCGAACCTGCGCAAGGTCTTCGCACCTGTGGACCTCGCGCCTGCGGTCTTCCTTCCGCAGGTGTGACCACACCAGCAGCAGCTTTGCTGCATTTTCCAAGTCTAAACCTCCGTTAACCATCCGAAATCAATCCCGAGGCCCCCGGGACCTCAACCAAACATACCCCGCACATCCCATAACCTCATTCAAACTTAGTCGAGCCTTCGAAGCACCAAAAACAACGCAAAAACACCAAAATCACATCAAATTCAAGCCTATGAACTTTGAAATTTCTAAATTTCACCAAGGATGCCGAAACCAACCAAAACACATCCGATTGACCTAAAAATTTGCACACATATCCAAAATGACATTACGAACCTGCTCCAACTTCCGAAATTCCATTCCGACCCCTATAGCCTATTTTCCACTGCCGATCAAAAATTGCCAAAAACCAACTTTCGCCAATTCAAGTCTAATTCTACGCCGGACATCAAAACCACATTCCGAACACACTCCTAAGTTCCAAATCACCTAACGAAGCTATCCGATCCATAAAATCTACATTCCTAGGTCGTTTACCAATAAGTCAACTCCCAGTTGATATTTTCAACTATTAGGCCAATTTAAGAGACTAAGTGCCTCAGTTTTCACCGCGACCAATACGAAACTGAACCAACCGACCCCAACACATCATAAAAAGACTAAACAATGCATGACAAGACAAAAACAGGAATAACGGGGATAATCCTACGGAACGACCGGCCGGGTCGTTACACTAACGTAACTGTCTTGGCGTGATAGTCCAAGATAGCATAATAAGGTGAAAACCAATCCATGCCCAATATAACATCAAAATCGACCATGTCTAGAAGCAAAAGATCCACACTAGTTTCAAGACCCTCAATGACTACTACACACGAACTATTCACATGATCTACCACAATAGTATCCCCTACCGGTGTAGACACATAAATAGGAACACTCAAGGAATCACGGGGAACAATCAAATACGAGGCAAAATAGGATGAAACATATATATAAGTAGACCCCAAATCAAACAAAATTGAAGCAGCTCTATCACAAACTGAGATGATACCTGTACTAACAACGTTAGAGGACTCCGCCTCAGGCCTGGCTGGAAATGGATATAATTGGGGCTGGGCCCCGCCACCCTGAACCACATCTCTTGGAGGACCTCCACCTCTAGCGGGCTGGCCTCCACCCCTAGATACCTGACCTTCACCTCTAACATTCTAGCCTCTACCTCTAACTGCCTGACCCCTACCCCTGGCTGGTTGGGCAGGTGGTGCTGGAACTATAGCACGGAAACCCTGGTACTGATGCTGATTACCCAGAAATTTCGGACAAGCTCTCCAAATATGCCCATATTCACCACACTCAAAACACCCCTCCTTATATGAAGATTGACCTTGACGAGCCAGCTGACCACGATAATAACTTTGCAGAGGAGGTGCTCTAATAAGAGCTGATGGTGCACTGTAGACTGGTTGAGAAGAAGGAGGCATGTAAGAACTACGACCGCCTGAATTACCATGTGAAGCCTGAAGTGCCGAATGGAACAGTCTGGAAGAATGGCCTCTGCTAAATGAACCCCCACCTCCAGATGAGGCACCACTGAAACCACCAGAATGGCGTGGTATTTTGCCTGACCCCTGACCTCCCATCCCAAGAACCGACTCAAATCTCCTTGCCACATTAGCTGCATCCTGAAAAGAAATCTCGGTTCCTGTCTCCTTGGCCATCTACAACCTGATGGGCTGAGCAAGGCCCTCAATAATTCGTCTGACCCTCTCTCTATTTGTGGGAAATAAAAGAATAGCATGCCTAGCCAAATCCATGAAACGATTCTCATACTGGGTCACGGTCATGCTACCCTGCTGAAGTCGCTCAAACTGGCGACGCTTCTGCTCTCGAGTAGTAACATGCAAAAACTTCTCCAAAAAGAGGTGAGAAAACTGATCCCAAGTCAAAGCAGGTGACCCAACTGATCTAGTCAACAAATAATCTCTCCACCATTTCTTGGTGGAACCAGTCATCTGAAAGGCAGAAAAATCGACCCCATTGGTCTCCAAAATACCCATATTACGCAGAACCTCATGAAAACTATCTAGATATTCCTGAGGATCCTCCGAAGTAGCACCAGTGAAGTGAACAGGGAAAAGCTTGATAAACTTGTCCAGTCTCCGCAAAGCATCTGAGGACATAGTTTCCCCCTCAACAAGCGGTGCTGGAGCAACTATCTGAATTACCCCAACTGGATTGGTTGCTGGGGTCTGAACCTGAGGAGTAGTCTGAACAAGAGTATGGGTAGAAGGATTCTGGACCCCTCCTCCAGCCTGAGATACAGCTGTTGCAACGGGGAATGTTCCAGTCTGAGCACACTCTCCATAATGCCCACTAAACGGACCAAAGCGTCCTAAAGTACCAGCGTAGCAATAAACCCATCTGGGATTTGAGCTGGTCCCGCTGGAACAGTTTGAGCTGGAACCCCCTCATTAATCTCGATCTGGGGCTGCTGCTTGAGCAATGGGCTGAATCCTGCCCCTGCCTCGACCTCTGCCCCTAGTAGGAGCTGCTGCTACTGGAGGAACGGAATGTTGGTCAGCGAAAGAGGAAGCACGTGTTCTCGCCATCTGCGAGAGAATAGAAGAATCCAATCAGTATTTGAGATGTCAAGAATCGCACGATATAATAGAAATAAAAATGGAGTTGTTTCCTAACTCGATAGCTTATGAGAGATAAGTACAGACGTCTCCGTACCGATCCTTCAGACTCTATTAAGCTTGTTCGTGAATTGTGAGACCTAAGCAACCTAGTGATCTGATACCAACTAGCCACGACCCAAATTCCCAACCTTAGGGATCGTGATGGTGCCTAACACCACACTTTCTAGGCAAGCCAATGTTAGAATTCGATTAGCTATTTTCCTTTGATTATTTACATAACACAATATGACAAATTTAAAGTAAATTAAATCTAATGATTTCCAACTAATAACTCAGAAAAAAACAAAGTGATAAACAAATAAATAAACCGAGCCACGAACTAATTATATATATAACTCTAAGACTACCCCAGGGTCTGGTCTCACAATTCACGAACTTCTAAGACTACTACAAATAATGGGCTGAAGAAATAATATATATGTTTTGAGTAAAATAAAACAGTATGTATAAAACTAGGAGAAGACTCTAGGAATCTGCGGACGCCGGCAGATATACCTCGTGTCTCCAAATGATGAATGACCGCTACTAAAGTCTCTAACGCTGGACGGTACCTGGATCTGCACAAAAGAGTGCAGAGTGTAGTATCAGTACAACCGACCCCATGTACTGAGTAAGTGCCGAGCCTAACCTCGACGAAGTAGTGACGAGGATACGGCGGGTCATTAACAATATAAACTATGAACAATATAACCTGTGAACAATATAAAATAAAGCAAAAAGGAAATTCTAAAATAAACAAACAATAACTGTAGCAACAATTTAAAATAACTCAGAGCCATCTTTTTTCATGTCTCAGCTATAACCAATTCTCACGTAAGTTTCCAATTTTCCAAACTTGGACTTTAAAATAAAAGTAGTGCATAATATGAAAAATAGTAGAGTAAAACCAGTAGGTTCTCAAATCTTTGTTTGAAAATCAGTAAAATATAAGTGTCCTCCCTTATTTCTCCTTGTTGCGGCGCGCAACTTGCTCCCACATGTCCACCCTTATTGCTCCTCCATATATATATATCACCCTTATTACTCCTATTGCGGCGTGCAACCCGATCCCACCTGTCCACCCTTATCACTCTTTATTGCGGCGTGCAATCCGCTCCCACCAAACATATCATATCAGTTTATTTATGAAAACTCTCACAATTCAGGCCAAGCCTTTCACAATATTTTTGTCTCAACATATATAAACAAGAACTGTATTTTCTCATAAACTTCATCAATATCATCTCAAAATAAAACCAACAAGAAATTTACATATCTCGTAAAACAATGCCAACCTGCTCAACTTTTGTATACCACAATGAAACCAAGGAAACAACCAACACTTTCCAAAATAATTAAAACAAGACTTAACAACTATTAACAAAGCCAAGTAGTCATATAAACATCATTGAGTATCAAACAATTAAGCCACAAATCAAATAAGTTGGAAACGGGGAAGAGATCATGTTTAACAGATAATTTGGTGGTGCATAGATACTCGTCACCACACCTATACACCACTCATATTCAAATTCACATAGCAATTAAGTTGGGGATTCCTATTCCCTCAAGTCAAGGTTAAACCAAGCACTTATATCAAATTCGCAGGCCACTCACTGCTCAATTATAGCTTTTCCTTTTGTATTCACCTCCAATACACTCGAATCTAATCATAATTAACTTAATATCATTAATTAATACTAAAGGAAGTAACTTTACTGAAAGTTATGCTTTTTCCTAAGTTTTCTAAAAAAAAGTTAAAACTCGACCCCGGGCCCGCTTGGTCCATACTCGGGGTTTGGATCAAATTACGTTTACCCATTCACCCCCAAGCCCGAATATGCAATTAGTTTTGAAATCTGACCTCAATTGGAGGTAAAGATTTGATTTTTATAAAATTTCCTAGTTCTACCCAAACCCTCAATTTTTACCATGAAAATTCTTGAATTTTGATTTAAAAGTGATGAATAACATTGGGTAATTGAAAGAATAAAGTTTAAATCGATTACCAACACTTTGGGGATGAACTTTGGTGAAGAAAATCGTCCTTGGGGCTGGGTAGTTCGAAAAATATGAAGAAAAAGGGTTATGTCTGTGTTTAAAATTGAATTTATATACCTGGGCAGGCCTTCTACGCGTTCGCGTGGGCCTGCCCGCGTTCGCGTGGGCCTGCCCGCGTTCGCGTGGGCCTGCCCGCGTTCGCGTAGCTTTAGGAACTGGGCTATCGTGATCGCGGCCCAGTGGGGGCATTCTCATAGTATACACATGCTCCTTTCCCCCAGGACCAATTTACCTTGTGCGCTCGCGAGGGCCCAATCGCGTTCGCGTAGGGTCTCCCCCCAGCCTACCGCGTTCGCGTGAAGGGTCCTGCATTCACATAGAACAAAATGGTGACCCCAGCCATTTACACTACGCGATCGCGTGTGATGCTACGCGATCGCACTGAACAATTTTACTGCACACCAGATACAACAGAAACAACAACTTTCTTAAGTGTAAAACACCATGTGGCCTATCCGAAACTCACTCGAGCCCTCGGGGCTCTAAACCAAACATGCACGCAAGTCTAAAAATATCATACAGACTTGTTCGTGCGATAAAATCATGAAAATAACATGTAAAACTAGGAATTAAACCTCAAAACTCATCATTTTTCTCAAGAACACTTAAAGTTCACTATTTCTCAACCGGACGTCCGAATGACGTCAAATAAACTCCGATTCTACCAAATTTCACTGATAGTATTCAAATACTATAACAAATCTGTACCGAGCTCCGAAACCAAAATACGGGTTAGACGTTAATTCTTTTCTTCATTTCATTAATAATTTAGCAAAACATTTTCTTTCAAAAATTGATTTCTAAGGCTTGGGACCTCGGAATTCGATTCCGGGCATACGCCCAAGTACCATATTTTACTGCGGACCTCCCGGGATCATCGGAACACAGATCCGGGTCTATTTACAAAAAATGTCGACCAAAGTCAACTAATCAAATTGTTAACTTTAGAAATTATTATTTCTTATATTTTCACATAAAAGCTTTCCAGTTTCACGCCCGGACTGCGCATGCAAATCGAGGTATTTAAAATTAGTCTTTTTATGGCTAATAAGCCTAGAATGGAGTCTTAATTCATAAAATGACCCCTTGGGTCATCACAGGTACGTTATGTGTTTTGTGTTTTGGAACTTTTTGGTATATTCGGACAAGGTCCTGGGGGCCACAGGTGGATTTCAGATGGTTATCGGATAAAAAATTTTGACTTGGGAAATTCTGGAGGTTCAGTTCTGATGCAATCGCACCGGCGATGGGTTTTCCGCAAGTGCGACTTCGTAGAAGCAGACATCGTCCGCAGCAGCGTGTGCGTAGAAGCGCATTTGATCCGCATAAGCGAAAGCTCCTGACTAAAGCTGGAACTACACCTGCGATGGATTTTCCATAGGTGCGGCGTTGCAAACGCGAATGAGTGACCGCAGATGCAGATTCACTGGGCAGAAAAGGGAATTTTCGAGGGTTAGTCTTCATAATTCATTTTGGGATTTTGGGAGCTTGGTGGGAGACAAAATTTCGAGGGGTTTTCAGAGGAATTATTGGGGTAAGAATTCTTATCTCGATTTTGGTTAAATTACACTAATCTATCATTGTTATCATGTAATTAAGAATTCGAGTTGAAATATTGGGGAAAAGTGGTAGAACTTCTTAGACTAAGTTTTTGTGTTTTGAAAGGCGAAATGAGGCCAGATTTGAATAATTCTTGTATGGTTGGACTCGATATTGAATGGGTGTTCGGTTTTCATAATTTTTGTCGGGTTTTAAGGCACGGTCCTGAGGTGACTATTTGAGGCAATTTTTCAATTCTTTACAAAGATTATAATTTCATTATTTGAATTAGTTTCCTATAGTTATATTTATAGTATGAAATTATTTTGGGTAGATTCGAGCCGTTCAGAGTTGGAAAATCGAGAGGAAAATTCCTTCTAGTTGATTGAGTTAGCGTGGTTTGAGGTAAGTGACTTTTCTAACCTTGTGTGGGGGAAATTTCCCTTAGGATTTGTTATTGTTGTGATACTTATGATATGTGAAGCCGTGTACGCAAGGTGACGAGTGCGTAAACGGGCTAAATGTGAAATTTCTTATTTTTAGCTATGTAGTTCCCTTTCATGCTTTAATTGAGTTACTTTAACATGTTGTAGTCATCATATTTAGTCTAATTTCACATGTCTACTTGTTTTATCTCTTATTTGCAAATTGTCCTACATGTTTAGTTGAATTACTTGATTTTTTTTATTTTGTATTCATTATTTAACTGTGAATCCTTATTTGAAATTTCTATTATTGGAATATCTTACCGTTGAGTTTGGTATTGTGTTGCAAAGGTCGTGGTTCCTATTGAGGCAAAGTGTAAGTTGTGAAGTATCGTTTTATGGCATTACTCTCTAGTTGTTATTGTTAAGGCTTTATGTACATTGTGGTTGAGTCGTGGGCTCCTCATTGTGAAATTCTGTTTTTGTTTGGCTTATCTGGAAAGTTTTGATACTGGATACTTTAGATGCGAATTTTGATACGTTGTGATATTGATATGCATGCGGTGGTATTAGGTCTGGGTGTTGAAATGCATGCGGTGAGATAAGGTGGGCTTGGTACGCGTGGCTAGTAGGGGAACTACAAGAAGCCATGCGATGTGATAAGGTGGCCCAAAACGGGGGATGTTATTTTGGGAAAAATAATTTTCAAAACAAAATATATAGGCCCCGCGGTGATATAAGGAAATATTGTGATTTACTTTTATGGGACTACGAGGCGGTACTTCGGTAGTGATCCTTGTTGACCTTTATTTATTTGTTGTATTTGCCTTTGTTGTTTGTTTCCTTAATATGTAAATCCTTGTTTCCTTGCGTGTTGTATTAACTACCTTGATTCTGTGTTGTTAGCTTTCCGTAAATTTCTTATTGTTTCATTTCTATTGTCATTATCATTATATTGTTATATCTTTCGTCTTGTTTCATATTATCTCCAGTAGGGCCTTAACCTGACCTCGTCACTATTTTACCGTAGTTAGGTTTGGTACTTACTGGGTACCATTATGGTGTACTCATACTTAGCTTCTTCACATCTTTTTGTGCAGATCCAATGTTGATACCGAATTTTCCCTATAATATCATTTCAAATGCATATATACCTTCAAAACCATGCATTAGCATCAATTCATATTTTTTCATAATATTTATATTTTTAGGGATTTTTAATTAATTTATCCCAGTATTTTATTTATATAAATAATTATAAATTACATCAGAAATGACTTTATAACAATTCCATGGCTTAACATTGCTATTTATATTTATATTAGGCTTGAATTATTGCACAAATAGCCACATTTATATTTTTGGGTTACAATTGCAATAACTTTGCAATTATAGCCCATGCATGCATTATTACATTATTTTACCAGAAAATAGCTTGTTGCATTTTCAAAATATTGACTAATTATTTTAAAGCATTTCTGTGCATGAAAATTATTTTTTATAATCGGTTAATTATTTTTATAAAATATTTTATCAATTATTTGGGTATTTAAAAAATAGCCCTTTTTTATTTCAGACCTAACCCTTTTAATACTAGCCCAATAACCCCTTTAATCGTGTCACGACCCAAAATCATAACTCAGGTCGTGATGGCGCCCAACACCGTGGTCAGGAAAGCCTACACTTGAATTACTACTAAATTTCCCTTATTTGTATAAAAACATTCCACACTTGCCAATTATTTAGTTTAAAACGTTAAGTAGAACCGGATAATTAACCACTTCAGTAAATGTTACTACAAGGATCATGAACCAAAATATACAATCCAAAAAATATAATGTCTACTACATAAATGCCAGGAACTAGTGTCACATGTCTACGGGAATACTAGTAGAATATACAAAAAGATGAAATAAAATTGTCCCACTGTCTAAAAGTATTAGATGGGAATAAACAAAAGAAGACTCCATAGGGCTGTTGATACCCAATTTTTCCTCAAATTCTTTTCAAACTTGCAGATAAGCTTTCAAAATCACTCTTTGTAATAATGAGTATTTTTCTCTATTTTTCCATATTTTTATTAAATTATTTTCCTATTTATTTTAATATTTCATATTTCAATAATTCATAAATTATGTTATAAATAATTTTAAAAATATTTCCAGCCCGGTATGTAATTTTTAATCATTTTTTATCCGTTAGGATTCAATTATTTCATAAGTTAGCCACTTGGGTCTCATTTAATTTCAATTACAGTTATTTTTTGCAATCATAGCCCAATTGTATACTTTATGCTATTAAATTCGGAAATTATTGATTTTTTATATATGTGATATTATTTAATTACCTTAATTTCATTTGTTTGACCTCAATTTCATCGTTTACGTATTTATAGTTATTTTATTAATTTTACTTATTTTTTTGGGGTATTTAACTAATAGCCATTTTCTATTTCAATTATAACCCCCCCAATTAAACCCAATTAACCCAGCCCCAAATCAAATTCGCCCCATCCCAAGTCCTAAACTAACCCGGCCCAACCCCATGCGTAATCTGAGTCGTTGATCATATGAGATCAACGGCCCAGATCTTACTTGCCTTAATTAATTCCAACTACCCCCTCCCAACCCCTCATTTTCCAAGACTCCTTCGTCTCTCTCTCTCTCTCTAAGTCTCTAGAGACTTCTGTCTCTCCGTCTCCGATGAAGCCCTTCCGCCTTCCTCCGGCCATCTCCGACCACCATCCTTTCGACCACCAGCCTTCTTGACGCCTCATTTCTCCGGTTCATTTCATCTCTGAAGCCTTCAATGGCTTCTACCATGCCAAATAGCTACCGGGGGTTCCTTGTTGGGTTGTTTCCGGCCTTCTCCAGTGGGGTCTTGACACGGCTATGCCAGAACCACCATGACCTTTGAGTTTCACGACAGGTTCTCATATCTTCTATGGTTTCTTATGAAACCCTAAATTTTGGCCTAAACCTCTTGAATCTCTGGTATTTTTAGCGATTTAAACTTATTCCTTTATGTTTTACACTATTCCCGACTCGATCTTTAAGATCCATCAGCCTTAAAACATTTTGCTTACTTTTTAAAATTAGGGTTTCTCTGAGTTTTCCACACTTGTTTGAAACTGATTTCTTACTTATGTTTAAACTTTTCCTTTGCATATCTCTACTGATTCTATGCTCTTACTGCTTCTTATCTTGCCTATGTTAAAAGGCCCTAATTTTTATACTTCTATGTTTGTTTCTTCATGTTGGCTTGACTACTTGATTCTTGCTAAGTTTTCTGTGATTATCATGGGTTGTTACTAAGTTTTTAGCCTACTTGCCTCACCTCTGTGTGACTATATGTTTGTTCATCTCTTGCCTCTTTGTCAATGTTGCTAAGCCTGCCTGTTTGCTACGATTGTTTGCCTTGCTTATTTATATGTTGAAGTATGATGTTACAACTCTCTCTTGACTGATTCTAATCTCCTTACTTGATGGCTTGATGGTTTAAAGGTTTCTTTAAATCCCTAAAATGCTACTCGGTTGTTTAAATTGATTGATCTTGCTGAATCATTCCTTAATTAGAGTTTCTGAACTTGGTCTTAATTGTTTACCCTATTGCTTAATAGACCCTGATTCTTTCCTTGTTGATTCTTGACTGATTTTTACTTTTCCTTATGTAATTATGTGTTTTACCGTTTGAATTTGAATTCCTTGACTTAAGGGAGTGATTGTCTTGGTTAACAGATCTTGATTATTTCCTTACTTAGTATGGTGCTGACTTTATTTACCTTATATGGCTATGTTCTTTAACCGTTTGAATCTTAAATACCATAATTTAAGGGAACCGCGCATTTTTCATATTAATTTGATTCTGCCTTCTCTTATTACCATGCATTTGTGATTCTTACCTTATTTGATCACCTATTTTCAACTATAAGTACTCATGCTCTTTCATTAAACAAAAAAAAAAGAATAATAACATTGTTCAAAGCTTCTCACACACACACAGACTTGTGTTAAGAATTTACTCTCTCTTACAAAACTCTTTGCTCTACTACTACTCTCTTTGCTCTTGGTTACTGTTAGCTGGCTATAAGCCAAGGCTAACCATTGTGCTAATTTTGCTCTTTCATTCTGCTTATTATTTTCTCACTGGTATGTTCTAATTAAATTCCAAGTCTCAAACCAATGTGTTCATTATTGTTTCAATTTGTCATTCTCCTGATTTTCTTCTAATTGTGCTTCTACTGTTCAACTTGCAATTAAGTCTCTTGTTTATCTTTCAATACTCACCATGCTTCTTCTCCATAAGATTTACATGCTAATGCTTATAGGATTGTTGTTTATTCTTGATTTGTACCTGTTATGCTTGTATCCTGTTACTGTCTATTGTCATGTTTAAACTTGGCTATTTCCTGATTCCATGAACCCCTCTGATTTGTGCAACTATGTTTAAACAAGTTTTACTAAATCTATGCATCTCTTCTTGATTACTATGTGGCTTATCTATCCCCTGAATTTCTCTGATTTGTGCAACTATGTTTAAACAAGTTTTATTGAATCTATGCATCTTCTCTTGCCTATTATGTGACCTATTTGTCCCCAATCCCCATTGTCTTCGTATGGCTAGACTTGTTCTGGTATGTTCTTCTCATAAACTACTACTGTTTTAAAAAAGCTATTCTGTTAAAATAAATCTTCAGTTTGTAAGCTCTTCCAACTGGATCCTGTCTTTCAAAAACTCTTTTTCTCTTTTAAATACACTCCTGTCACTTCTCACTACTCCTAGAAACTTAGGTTCTACCCCTTCAGTGTAAGCATTGCTTAGGGAATCTTGAGTTCCCTCTGAACTTTGACACACTGAGGCTGGTAATTCCACACTACACATGCTTCAAATTGTGGCAACTATGTCTGGGAGATGGTATTGGCCAGGGACCCACGAGGTTCTTAGGGAGCTTTTCCGCACCCGGACCATGAACGACTGTGAAACTCGAAAGGGTTGAGGTTGGGAGATATGGGCCGGATTGAAGGCTCCCTATAGAATTAGCTTCTTATTTTCCTTTAAGTGATGTAATTTATTATTCTTGGTTTGTAATAATTTGTAAACGAATAATTGGGGTTGGATAGTGGATATGGGAGGGGGTTATGCATGTTTAATATAATAACGGGTAGAAATCATGAATATAGGATTTATTTCCCTATGTGTGCAATAGTATCCTGTTTAGGACATGCATATCATGCAATAGAAATCATGGTTAGGTTCTTTATTTCAGCATGTCTATTATGTCCCTGTCATTTTATAAGCCATGTTCACAGTTAACAACTACAATAAGTGATATAATGTACGGCTACTGCATTTCCATAAGCAATACATTTAGAAACCATGTCTTTAGGTATCCTTATGTGCATTAGATATCATGTTCTTTAGGACCTTACCTTTCAGCATGTTTGTGTCACATTATATTTTTCTGAACACCTAGTTAGCATGTATCTAATCTGATAATCTCGCTAAAATGTGGTCAATTGGTTGAAACGATCTGCAAATATAGCATCACCTCTCTTAAAATTGGAGCTGAAGTCTGCATGCTCACTTTTAAACAAATAGGCAATGTATACGAACTCCTAGGAAAAATTTAGGCCTTATACATTATTAAAACCAAAACCTAATCGTGTTTCACTTGGCTGGTATTAGAACCAATCAGTCCCTTTTTTTTGAAATTCTTAAACTTTGATGCTTTTCATTCTTGTTTTATCTCTTTCTGAAGTTCACCTTATTTCCTAAAAACTCCTACTCTACTATTTTCAAACACTGATTCTGGAAATCATGCATTCATTTCCTCTTTAACTAAGTTATTAGATTACTGCTCTATGTGTTTCTGAATTACTAGGTTTCAGAGGCAGTTTTCACTCTTTGCAAAAAATACTTCTGTTCAATTGAATGCCTGCTCTATATTTTTAAAACTATTGTTTCCTGAAAATGTTTACTTACTCTCCTTTTACTAAAGTCTTCCTTAAACTACTGACTCCTATTCTGCTTCAAACTACCGGATCTTCCAAAAGTCACTTTCCCCTTTAAATCACTTTGTCATTCCAAATCATGCTTTACTTAAATTTTCTAAAGTTTCTTCATTTGCTTTACAGAGGACTTCATTGAACTGCAGTGCATTTTTCTATTACTTACTGGAATCTAAAATTAATCACTCTTCTTTTTAAGTACTCTGTTTCAAACTGAACTTCCTGCTTTATTACTGAGTTTTCAAAAAGACATTCCCTTTTCTAAACTGCTGAATCCATACTGATTTTCAACTCAAAAAATCCTGTTTTAAATCCTGACTTTGAGACCTTGATTGTGTTTGAGACGTGCTATTTACGTGTTTACTTTTGGAAGGATCTGTGAGCCCCGTATCTGCTCTTATGTGTTCCCCCGTATCTGTAGTCCTATTTGTTTTACATGTTGCTTATAATTTTATCCTTTAAACCTAGGGGTTCAGCCTAGTACTCACCTTGTAGGATTAGTAGTCCTAAATACCCTCCAAGACTTATAGAATCGGACGGGTAATTGCACGCAATAAGCTTCGTGACCGACACACGCGTTTTAAATACCTTAACGGGGCGGGAAGGGTAGAATATGGATATCCAGTGCGCTAATACCACGTGTAGCCCCTCTTCGAGGCGTGACATACCGGGTATTGCATTGATGTGATCCGTATTACTTTAAACCTAGGACATTTTCATTCAAATGATTTTACTTTACTATTCTTTAAAATTCTTTTGACAATTTCAGCATTTACTTGAAATCCCCTCTTACGTGAGCTTTGCTTGTCATTTGTTTACTGTCCAAATTCATAAAACTTCTTGGCTGGACCCACAATTGTGGATCTTGAGGGGTGCCTAACACCTTCCCCTTGGGATAACTTGAAGCCCTTACCCAATCTCTTGTAATGCAAACTAGTTCATGAGTTATTTACTCTAGGTTCCCTAACACACCATGAAATCGTTAGGTGGCGACTCTTCCTTAAACCTCTTCCTTTAAGGAGTTGTCCAAAATGTCATAAACCCGATATCTCCGTACCTAACACGTGTGGAGGAAAAAGGGGGCGCGACAGCATGGAGACTCTGCTGGGGACTTTCCCTAGGCTTATACCATTACAAGTTGCTTTGTGAATTTGGACCTTTAATTTTCATTTAAATGCTTACACATTTTCCTATTCCCCTTTATATGCTTTTAACTGTTTAACTTTTGCAAGTATTTATTTCACCTGAACGAAACTGACATATCTTCATGTTTTCTTTGTAACCGCTTTCCATTGTAACTATTGTATTTCCTTTCTTTACCGCTTTCCTCAACGTGAAAATACATGCATTTTTGTTTAAATTATATTTATTGCATATCATGCTCCGCATTCTTATTCCACTCGTGCCAAACAAAAATCCTATAGCAACGCTTACAATGAGTGGTAGCGCTATTCCAATATTATTACCCCTTAATTCGAGAAGGCGTATTTGCGGTAAAACTAGTCGATCAGCTGTGCAGTCGAAGGTTCCGTGCCTTCCCCCTTGAGTTGTCCACTCAAGGGTACCGGTCTAAAACCCCATAGGAACCTTACTCTATTGTAATGTTGCATGCATCATGGTCAAACCTAGTCAGGCTAAGTGTGTTGTCCGCACAATAGCCTTTAAGATAGCCTTGTCCAAAGTCCATTGGGTTTCCCTGGAACCCAAACGGACGCCTTCACGTTTTGTGCATTTATTTGGGGAACTAAATGCTCTTTGCTAATTATTGATGTTAAATAGGCGAGTCCGGTGGGGGTAAGGGTCTAACCATTTTTTTGTTTTGCATAAATGAGGCACGAAATCCCCAGATTCGGCATGGTCGCCAATATCCACCCCAAATTGTTAAACTGGTGGGAGGATCTTCACTCCAGCGACAAAGCACTCGTCAGGAAACACTTGGGCAACCCGCCCTCTCTTTTGGATATTCAACCTAAAAAAATGATGATAGAGGCTGTTACCCTATTCTGGGATTACGACCATTCAGTATTCCGCTTTGGAAACAATGAAATGACACCGCTGCTGGAAGAAATAGGAGGTTTGGCCGGTTTGTCTTTGGGAATCTCCAGGGTTGCTGATGCCTGAGAATCGCACAAGCCGGGGTTTTCTCAAAATTTTGGGACTAAAGAAAAATCCGGACTTGGTATGTTTAAAGGATTCGTACATCCCTTTTGATTACTTGTACGGAAGGTTCGGTCGTAGAAAATCATACCACACTTATCAGGATGAGTTCGCCCTCACTTCTCTAGGGAACATCCATCGCCGAGGGTTTGCTTTCATGGTTTGTTTTCTGGGTTTAATGGTGTCCCCGACAAAGAAGGAGAGGATTCACACTAGGTTGGCCATGGTCACTAAGAATTTAATGGAGGGGATCAACGAACAGGACTTCAACATTGTGCCTATGATCACTGCAGACAGATACCGAGCCTTAGAAAAGTGTCAACGGGGAGCAAAACACTTCGAAGGTTGCAACTTACTGCTTCAGCTTTGGCTCACAGAACACCTGCAAAGGGGTGACTACCGACAAGACATCCATCGAAGAATATGGGATGACCATATCGCTTTCCACCACCCAAAGCGAATGAACTATATTCCAGACATGTTCGCTCAGCCAGAAAATGCCGAGGGATGGGTTGAGTTACTGGGAAATTTGACCGAGGACCATATTCAGTGGATGTTTGAATGGTTCCCAATGGACGAATTTATCATCTGATCCTGATGTGCCGGAGAATTTCGGCACATTTAATACCATAGTGCTTAAATTATGGCTCGTTTCA
>ML244128.1:0-36784 GCA_005239495.1 Nicotiana undulata | reverse complement strand
TATATATATATATATCAGGAAAAACTTCACAGAAACTAACAACTCAAGATGAGCACGAATTTATGTAAGTATGATCACGAATCTATTGACAAGAGAAGGAAGCTTTGGAAGAAAATCAGGGAACCAAAATTATTTTAACCTAAATTAAAGATTACCTTTCCAAAATTATTCCATAATTACAGTTAGATTTTGGTCGATTTGTGAGGTACAATATTTAGATATTTTAGTTCGGTATTCGATTTCTTAAAAATTTATATTAATACTATACCTAATTAAACTCGATATGATTAAGCTTTTTTTCTTTCGGTTTCGATTTATTCGGTCCGATAATTTTGGTTTGTTCGGCTTGAATATTAACTAATGCATATAGCCGTAAACTTTAATATTCTCATTTATAAAAGTACTTGCACATACCGAAATTAATATGTTCTAAGTTTACCTGACTGTTGACAACATCTTTGTCCAAAACGAGCAAGTATGAAAACATAAAGAAAAAAAAAGGTATATAACAGAATAAATTTTGTCATTTAAAATATCTTGTTACTTTCTTAGAGTTAATTGCTTAACTTACATACTATAACAAGGATTGTCAACCTCAATATAAATGCCAAAAAAAAGTATTGTGTAACTTAGTATGTTATAATCAATAATATATATGTAACTTATTATATATTTCGGTAGATATTAGTTATTTGGTATTAAGTTTTTTAATACCAATATTTTGGAAAACTTAAACCAAATACTATATCAAATGCGAGAAAACGGAATACCAACTACCAAATTTCGGGTTCCAGAGCCCGTTTGGCCATGAAATTTTTATTTATTTTTTTCGAAATCAATGTTTGGCCATAAATTTTCAATTTCACTTGAAGATGAATTTTGAAATTTTAAAATTTTGTAGAACTCCAATAAGTTATTTTCTAAATTTTTACTGAGATCACTCGCAAAAATTCAAAAACAACCCAAAATTATATTCATGTCCAAATACAACTCTAATTTTCAAATACCATTTCCACTTGAAATTTTTTGTCATTTTTTTCCGGAAATTTTACAATTCTTATGTTCAAATGGCCACAAAAAATAATTGGGTATTTACTATATTATGCAAAGTCCTAATTATACTATAGTTGGAATGCATGTTAAGCTATTTTACTTTTAATAAATACTAAAAAATTTAAATTCAACAAGTTTGGCATAAGAGTATCACATCACTGAAAACTCAATTTTTAAGCCCTCGTCCAAATTGTAACTGTTTTAAGATACACTTCCAACTCAAACAGCGCCTTACGCTCTCTTCATCTATAGTCAAATTAATTTATTCCCCCCTTTAATTTTCTACATTGTTTTCCAAAAACTCTCATCACACAATGAAGGATTTTACATCCCATGAATCTGATCAACCACCTTCAACTTCAAGGAGTATTATACAAAATCAGATTCAGGCCTCACTCCTTCCACTGATCAACAAACCATCCCATTCCCATGTGTGTAATAATATTTGAAAAATATTTTTAGTTTCTAAAGGGAGGTCTTGGAGTAACCGGTAAAGTTGCTGCCACATGGCCAAGGGTTTGAGCCGTAAATGTAGGGTTAGACTATGTATAATACAGACCCTTGTGGTTCGGCCTTTACTCGATCCCGCGGATAGCGGGAGCTTACAACTTGTTTAGATGGTTGTTACACATCGTTCCATAATGTATTGTATTGTATTGTATTGTACTGCACTATATCGTTTGATGAATACAACGTTTGGATAGATTGTATCGTTTACCGTTGTTTCATGATATCCAGCATCAGCAATACCAAGAATAAATTTGCAATATTGTAAAGAAAAATTATGATACAGGGTAAATTTATTATATAAAAAGGGGTTAATGATAAAATAAAATTATTTAATAATAGTGAAGGGTGATATGAGAGAAAGAGACAAGATAACGACGCAATCACGTCAAATCGGTCGTTACATAAAGTGGCACATTTCGTCGTTACATAACGACGGATTTAACGATACGATACAATAAAATTTAAGTAACAACGAAAACAAACATCGTATTTAAAGTAACAATACGATACCATACGATGGGTAACAATCATCCAAACAAGTTGTTAGCGCATCAGCTCACTTTTAAGTTTGTATTTGTACTTTCCTTGAGTCCGGGGTCTATCAGAAACACTATTGTTACCGGACCTCATTTGTGTTATCACACACAAAAATTTCATTCTCTTTATTTTTATTTTTTTATAGTTGGTTACATGACCCCTCATATTGGTTAGTCGTCGTCATTTAATCATTTTCAAGACTCTACTAGCAATGCCAATGAGGCAATATTGAGGGAAGAGACAGAGAAACAGCGTATTAGGAAAGATATTATTGCCGAAGATGTTGCTCGAAGGCGTGTATTGGAGTTAGAAGTAAGAAGAGAGCTAATGGAAACAACATCTCTACCTCCACAAGGTAGGGTAGGTAACGTTTGCATTATATTACCCTCCCAGACCCCACATTGCGAGAATACATTGGGTGTGATTTTGTTGTATCTGTAGAAAGAGGCTTATATGCTCACTCTCTATTTATTTTTTGTTTTTTGTTTTTATAGTTGGTTACATTGGCCCTCATATTGGTCTGTCGTTGTCGTTCAATCATTTTCAAGATTCTACTAGCAATGCGCGTGAGGCAATATTGAGGAAAGAGATAGAGGAGCGTATTAGGGAAGGAATTATTGCTGAAGAAGTTGCTCGAAGGGGCGTGTTGGAGTTAGAGGTAAGAAGAGAGCTTATGATGGAAGCAATGTTGAGAGGAGATAGATTTGCTTCATTCAGTAGTTTTTCCCCAAGTCTTCCATTATTGAAACAACAGGCCGAGGAGAAGTTGGGAATGAGTGTCTCTGTATCTGAACCGGGTGCTAAACATCAAGACATGGAACAGGTTTCAAATGTTGTGCCTTTTAAGCACCGCGCTGGGGAATCAAACGTTTCAACATCGAAGCCTGTTGCTGTTCCAAAGAACCAGAATGCAAAGGTGGAGATTTCGCAATTGCAGCCCTCATTAGAACCTGAATTAAGCAAAGATATGGTTCGTACTCTTCTTCGTACTTGTACAGTATACTTTATTCTTTGTAAATAAGATTTATTTATTCTATAAGTAAGTCCATAATATATGTTAAAAAAAGAAAAGTATCATAATAAAGCGAGTCTATGCTTTATTAGATCAAAGAATCTTCAGAATTTTCAACATTGTTTGAGGCTCATCTAAAATGATTAATAACTTGAACGTGTTGAAATCTCTTCTTTCAATATGGATGTCAGACAAGCGGCCTTTCAACTAGTTATTCCTGATATTCGTCTTCTGTATGTTGGAAAAATTAGATTATAATCGACAGCTGCATCTATCGGGCTTTGTTCTTCATCTGTGGATCATCTGAAGCAGGCCACCTTGTTTTAGTGCACCGGCCATTAGCTTTATATACGTCGCGACATTCCCTTTCTATCTGCTTAAGTTGTCGAAGCACTAAGCTGCTCATCTAATAGAACTAGCCTGTCTTTAGAGAAGCATACTCAATTTATCAAACAAATGTTATCACTGTATTATGTTTATAAAAACCTCGTCGAATTCTTCTTTAGCTCGTCGAGTGACATCTCTCCAACACTTTAGTAGGACTTATTAGTTTAAGCTTCTTAATAGACTTCTTCTCTATGTGCGGGTTAGAACATTTTCTGCTGAATGTAATTTCTTGGAAAAGCTTGACACTCGATCTCCTCTTTCTTAACACTGTAATTGATTTCTCCATAGTTAAGGGCGAGGTAGCGTGTATAGGGACCAATATAAGTTGTAATGGAGAAAGTATTACTATCTGTTTTGATTCTTGAAAACATGCCTACGTTTCCTGAGTTTCTTCCTTTAGGTACTCCGTCCGCATTAGTCACTTTCCAGGTTTTTCTGGTGTCTAGTTTAGTCAACCAAAATGCTATCTTTAAAGGGTATCAGACAGGACATGGCACGGCTCTAGATTTTCCGAGGACATGACTCTTGATAGGAAGATGTGGAGGTTGAGCATTAGGGTTGTAGGTTAAAGGGTAGTCGAGCGGTTTTCCTCTTTGTCCTGGTTTCCCTCTTTGTACCGACGAGTATGATAGTGTTTTGTCTAGCACTGCTAGCAATTTATGTTGTGTTTCACACTTTTGCATAATATTTGTGTTACTGTTTTTCCATTTATTTGTTGTCTCTCACGTTGCTGATATTATTTTTCGGGTTTTGTTGTCACATATCTATTGTCTCTGAGTTTAGGGTCTCCCGGAAACAGCCTCTCTAGCCCTTCTGGGGTAGGGGTAAGGTCTGCGTAGACTCTACCCTCCCAGACCCCACTGGTGGGATTTTTGTTGTTGTAACAAAGTACTTGTGGAATGTTATATTGCACTTAACTGTCTTCTGCTGAACTTTAGCTTTGCCATGTTGCAGAATGCAGAGGATACTAACATTCTGGACATAAGTTATTTAAGCCAAGAGGACCATAATTGAAATTATATTGTTGTGACTGGAGTTTTAGATGCTGATGTTGTATCACTTCTGCTGATAGAGGCGGACCTATGTACAGAGAAGAGGGGTCACCACAACCGTTAACCTCGGCAAAAATTCTAGATATATATGTTGAAAACGTTTATATATTTGCCTGGATCTCTTAAGATCAAAAGTCTGACGGGGCATTGGTTGAGCAGTCCGCTCATGTGCCCCCACCACCTTCAAATCTTGGGTTATGTAGAAAGGATTTGAATATCATGACTTAAAACTTTTCTGGAGCCTATGAAACATTTTCTTAGAAGTGCTCCTTTTGGCGTTGTTGCAGGCTAAGCCTGACACGATTTCCTCTGGAGCAAAACGGAAAGCTATAACACCAACAACGGAAGTTGCTAACAAGCCTTCATCGATCAGTGCTCTGAAGAAAAATGTCAAGGAGTGGACGTGTGCACTTTGTCAGGTAAACGCTACAAGTGAAGCTGGCCATAATATGCACTTCGAAGGAAAGAAACATAAAAGCAAGGAGTCTGTTTCAAGAGGAGAGAACTTCAACGTTGGTATTTTTCCGAAGAAACCTAAGTCCATCTCGCTTGTAGAATCTTAGACTAGGGCAGAAGTCAGATGAAAGCTCATCAGGTTCAAGCGACAATGTTGCAAATGCAGATGACTTGAAAAAGAATGCAAATGGTACAATCGACGAAAAGCAAAACAATGAGGAGCATCAGAAAAGAGAGTACAAGTTCTGGTGTGAGACATGCAAAGTAGGCACCTTCTCTGAAAAGGTAATGGAGGATCATAGGATCGGAAAGAAGCATGCTCGGCATCTGAAACAACTTATTAGCAAGAACAAGCAGTGTTCATAACAAATGACAAAGTAGATTATTATTATTACTCCTCTTTATGTTTATGTAGTTATGTTAGAACTGCAGAAGAATGAATGTGTTGAGCTAAGTAAAATGTGTGGGAGCTTCTGCCAGCCAACTAGTGGAGTAGCTTATTTTTGTTGTGAAGGAAATTGGATGTTATCAATATTACCTTAGAAAATAGGCGAAATGCATAAACGGACCATTTAAGTTGTCCACGACGACGAGACAGACACCTCAACTAACCCCTTTACCATTAAAAAATTTCAAGTGCCTATTAAGTATAGGGGCCTTGACAATAAGTGGTTTTTTCTTTTCCGTTATTTGGTTGGTCAGTGGAAAATATTTTTCAAGAAAATACAACAACTTAAAGCAGGTAAAGTACTTTTAACTTAGGAAAAAAGAAGTCCAAAACAGTGAGATTTTGACCTTGAAAACCTCCCTGCTAACAAGAAATCCATTCTTTCACTATACTTGTTAAACTATTGTAAAAGTTAATAAAAAAGTTCTTTTGGGTTCTGACTAATTATCCCAAGCTGGTCAGTTGTTATTATAAGAAATTGTCACAAATTTTAGCAAAATTAGAAAACAAGGCACTAAGTTGTTGCGCTAACCAGCTAGCGCTAGTGCACTACAACTTTTCAGCCTCCTGCAGTTCCCTTCATTCTCTGCCTTACGCATGCACTAAATTTTGTTTAATCACCCTCGTGAAAAGGCACACTCTAATATCATTGATGTCCAATAGCTTTTATAGTAATAGCTGAATGTTTTTCAATCTTTATTGTGAATCCATTCGACATATATGCCTTCACTCGAGCCCCAAAAAAGCAGAGAAATGTCGAAGTGACGTCAAAGCCTGGTCGCAATGCCGCCTCCACGCAAGCCCTCGATCACCGGACCGACTTAGTTACTTATTGATTAGGTAGTTAGCGAGATTTTATTCCGTCAGGTTGCTTAAAAGATAATTATAGAGGTAACCGCCTGTAATTAGGAAATGGAAGAAACATTATGCTGTATTAATATCATTTAGTAATGAAATATCTATTGAGATCAGTCAACCTCTTCTTGTTGCTTAATTGCAATACACAAACTGATAAACAAAAAACTCAAACCAAAGGCCACCAGTGAGGTGCCGGCTAGATTAAAAAAGGGAAGCCCGGTGCACTAAGCTCCCGCTATGCGCAGGGTCCGGAGAAGGGCCGGACTACAAGGGTCTATTGTACGCAGCTTTACCCTACATTTCTACAAGAGGCTGTTTCCACGACTTGAACCCGTTACCTCTAGGTCACCTGGCAGCAACGTGCTGGCTAGATTAACTTAACCAAAATAATAATCCAAGGTATGATTATGAGTGTAATTTGAAGCATCCATAAATGTCTTGATGTCATAGTTGTCAAAAATCCCAACACCATTTGCAATTAAAGAGGAACAAATACTATTCTGATGAGTGGTTACATTCTTTTCCAAATCTTCCATTGAATCCTTTAATTGCTCAAGCTCATATAAGGCAAGTTTACTCATAGGGGCTTCCCACCAATATTCATTTTGCCTAGTTTTCCTCATTTGATTAAGTGTTTCTCCCTTTCTCTTCTCAACTTCAAGCTGAGCAAGAATTTGAGTGAGTTTCAAGTTGAGGTCAACGACATTGACATGTCGTTGACCCTCGACGAATTGAAGTCGATTGGAGATTATAAGATGAGGATTTCTTGAAAGAAACCTATCGATTATAGACTCAACATTAGGGTGGCCAAATGAGTAAACTTTTTTTGCAGGGGAGAAAACAATAATGGCCATTTCAACCCCACATAGTGTACATAATTCACTAGCTTTCTTGAAAAGTCCTGAACGACGTTTGGAGAAAGTAACTTGGAGGTGATTCTTCATCTCTATTTTTGCAATTTTGATCTTTTTCCTCCCCATGCTAGGTTTTTTTACCATGGCTAGAACTGTAAAGATAAAGACAATATATTGTTCTTACAAAAGAATGCGGGAGATCAATTGTGTGAATTGAGTGTAAACATGTACTACTATTTAAAGGGGGTTTGGAGTTTAATCAAGTTTTTTGGTACATAATTATCTTTAAATGTTTTTACTACTATGTTTTTTTTACACAACTCATTTATGTATTGATTTGGGAGTTATAATATCTTAGTGTCTTAATGCATGGATAAAGGGAAACTGAATGCACCTTAGTTGGCATATTATAAAAGTAATAATCAATATTCCTCATAGAAGTCAACAATATATTACAAATATTTTTCTCATAGGAGTCAATAATTTATTCAATATATCCCATAATCAATATTTACAGCTTGAGTATTTGTATTTAGCAATTGTCAACCCTTTTATTAGTTGGTCCTAATAGATCTGGCGAGAAAAAAAAAAAAAATAGCCAGATTTACAATTCGTAAGTGAAATATAGCTGAAGTTTGAAAAGTAATCAAAATTTAACCATTTTTTTATATATTAAACAAAAAATACCCTTAAAATCCGGAAAATTCTAGCATAATATGCCGGAGTTCAATTTTTTACATATGAGATTCCAGCATAATGTGCTGAAGTTCTAGCATAATATGTCAGTATATTATGCTGGAACTTTTCGTGTGCTGGAGTTCCAACATAATATACTGAATTTTATATGCATGAGCTCCATAATCCAACATATTATGATGGAACTTTTAGTATTTCAATAAAATAATAGTTATTTTTTAATAACTTTGCAAACGCCATTTATTTTTTAATTATCAGTCCGAAAACTGACTAGCTTGTGCAATTTCCACAACTAGTGAGGCAATTAATAATGATAATCGAGAGGAGTGAATAACCTCTCAAAAATAAATGATTATAATGTGAGAAAGAGAGAAAACGTTCCCCTAACATTAGATACATATGATTAGTTATAAATTACTATTTATTCCCGTAATGAGTTGGAACATAAAGCCAAGCTAGTAAATTCTTATAGTTGGATAATAATTATGGATGATGGATGCGAATCATATAATTTGCACAAAATAGATAAAAATGTTAAGAAAGTGAAATTTGTCTTGGAAGGAAATTGGTGGAGATGAATTCGACAGTGTAAAAATTCTACATTATTCTATTCTAACTTGGCCAATGTCCTTCTCTTTAGACTAATTCTAAATTTAGTCATTCCTGCTAGGGGTGGGCATTCGGTACTTTGATTCGGTATTTAAGAATTTCGGTTTNNTTTCTATTGATTCTAAATACTTTTCTACTCATAGTTTAAGATATCAATTTCACTTTTTTTTGTTATATTAGTAGTAATACGAGAAATATTAAATTAATAGGTGTTTTGGACTTTTGGGGTGTGGGCTTAAGGTTATTGGGCTAAAGAATTTAAAAAAAAAGGTTGGGCTTGGACAATTCCAATACCGTATACCGAACCGAATTACCGAAATACCGAAATTTCCGTACCGAAATAAACCGAAATACCGAAAAAACCGAAACCGAATTAATTCGGTTCGGTTCGGAATTCAATTTTTCGGATTTTATGCCCACCCCTAATTCCTGCTCTATCCATATTATCTTCCGTTAGATCTAGCAAAAAAAAGGAATAACAACGCATACAGTTGTTTCCTCCTATCTGCATAAACTAATAATGGCAGGAAAGGGAGAAGAGAGGTTGAAAGCCATAGCAGACGTCACCGCTAATCTCTTGAACACCTTCAATGAGAAAGACGACGAGGGAACCCCTTCTGACCCCTCCACCGCTACGGCCTTGCCCGTCTCCTCTCGCCGCCTATTCCGCGGCGAGGTTTCTTCTTCATGAGAAGGTTCGCCGGTGAGTAACAAGACTTGCTGATACGGAACACAGCCTGAGGCATCTGTATCTGACGGAACGGATCCCTCTATCTGCTGAACTCTGTCCCTGTTCCTCGCAGACTCAACTAGAGTAAACTCCCTTGCAAATGAGGCCGCCCTCTGGCGGAAGGCGAGGGCGAGCCTATTCGCTTTATTAAAAGCCCGCCGACCTAATACGAATACGTGTCAGAAAATGATAAGAAACTCGATCAAAAATCGAACAAGCGAAATACTTACGAGGGGGAAGTTTCGGGCCGAAGCGCCTATGAAAGGAAGACTAGTCGCGAAGCCCCACAATGTGAGGAAGCACGCGGGCTAACCAGTCCTCCATGTCCGGAACGATGGAAGGAGCCCATTTTACGGTTTTGAATGAAAAAGGTGAAAGTAAGTCACAAAGGACAGAGACGGATAAAGGCACAAAATGATAAAGGATATGAAACGACACTTACGTTGATAGTTCCATTTTTCGGGGAACCCGATCGGGTCC
Organism: Nicotiana undulata; assembly: GCA_005239495.1. Taxonomy (NCBI): domain Eukaryota; kingdom Viridiplantae; phylum Streptophyta; class Magnoliopsida; order Solanales; family Solanaceae; genus Nicotiana; species Nicotiana undulata. The sequence goes on along the minus strand of ML244128.1, from coordinate 27,102 downwards.
GCCACCAACTGCTCAGTTCGAACGAAGAAGTACTTACGCCAGAATAGACGACTCGCCTTGTCGTCCATCCCAGCCACCAATCCTTTCGTCCCACGATTTCTCAAATGTATCATGGTACCACAAAGGAAGGTTGGCAAAAATAGATGCAGCAAATGGCGAAGGTCAACTCCACGGCCTGCCAACTCTGCGTACTTGGTTAGCATCACAAAGATCTTGTAACAATAAGGGGATAGTTGTGCTGGACAGATACGGTAAAAATGACAAAACTCTTCGGCAATTTTGGGAAGAGGGAACGTATAACCAATGGTGAGAGGATAGACGTAAAAGGCACAAAAACCAGGGTGGTGGACCTGAACCGTGTCACCACCGGCGACGATCATCTCTATGCGAGAGGGGATGCGATATTTGGCACGCAGTTCCGCCAACTCATCTTCCCCCGTTTCAGAGAGTTCAAGCTCAGGGGCAGGCCCAGGCCCCCTGGGAAGTCGTTCCTAACTAAGGGATTCTTCGGGATTACCTCATCTACTGAGGGAAAGCTATCATCCCCCTCAACCGGAATTCCCTCGTCAGTGGAAACGATAGCCACCGACAAGAGAGCAGTATCAAAAATATCCTCATGACTATGGGAAGAAGCTGACATTGCGAGTGTAGTAGGCCAAGCAAGGAAAGGAAAAAGGAAGAAGGTCAAGCAAGTCGTTATAGAAGCCAGTAGTGAGAATTCACAGAACGGGAGAAGAGAAGGAACAAAGAGTATTGGTGGGAAAAAGGATGATGAAAGTTTCAAATGTAGAAACCCTCATGTATTTATAGCGTTGGTTGGCCCCAGAATCGAGTCCAAATGCTGCCTACAAGCGCAAAAACTGAAGCATCAGTAGTACAAGCAATGCATGGGGAAGATGCATAATGATGACGCGCGTGACAATGACGTCACTTTCGCCGGTTACGGCGCTAGCAGATGTCAACCACTCGATTACGACCAAATATTTGCATAACGAATGCAGGAGTATCCGCTCACCAAGGACGAGGTGCCCACGACCTTGATAAGCGGAGGGACTAACTGTATTGGCCAAAATTTGGATCAGCCTTTATGATGACAACGGCCGAGGTCGAACGATTGCTGGATCAACAATTAGGAGCCAGCGATCCTAACTTGAACGAAGTCGAGCAGAAAGCTCTGATGGGGACGACCCAAGTTCAAATTACGGACGAGGAATATTCTAACATAATATTCACTCCCTTGTACTTTTTAGGGTTACTTGGAGAATGTCTCCTATTTATAGAACAGGAAGAGAAAAGGGGAAGGTGGGGGGGGGGGGGGGGGGGGGGGGGGGGGGTTTGTATCATTGACTATCTAAAAGAACATATTCTTCTTGTCTTATCTATTAATTCCAAAGCTAAGAATCACCTTTTTGGTATCCTAGATCTAAGAACTCTGAGGTTCTCTTACATTGTCTATCACTCGTTCAGCTGACAAACGAGGTTATTGGTATTCAACGCACAATATTCGGACGTGCAATCACCGGTTATTACATTTATTGCCACTGCATGCATTCGCTTCATATCTTTACATATTTGCTCATTGCCAATCATTGTTAATCCTTTGGTTCAGCATTTATTATAGCATTCTTGCTCCACCCAAGAACTAGAATTTTTCTAGATCTAATAGTTATTAAGCTTAACTAAGATTAGCCCGACATCAAAGCCTATTTAACCTCATATTAAGTGTCTTATCATATTTTTGGTAAAACAATATATTATTATTATTATTATTTTATAATTTATATATATATAAATTATTTTTCACTTTCACATTTATTTTATTTTGCTATATTGATTATGAGTTGAGTTTTTTTTTTTTAAATCTTATAGTTGATCCTAACTCATTTGGGACTAACCCGTTGTTGATGTTAGTGTAGTATGATGTAGCACAAATTTTTAAAATGTAAAGAATAAAAGAAGACTGTTGAATGCAGTTTTATAATAACTGTGTGTATAACATAAAAAAAATTCCCTTAGAATTTTATGATTTTAAACATGTTATATTATTCCTACAAGGGAACTTCGCAAAATGCAACTGCTGAAATAATTTTTTTATTTTTTTTGGAACCCTAAGAATACTCGCAGCTGCTATAACTTTTGCCACAACCTCTACTTTTCGGGTCACTCTGTGTGCATTAGGTAAATCCTCTACTGTGTAATAGCCCGCAAACCGCACAGAGGATGTAAACTGCATTAGGCAAGCCCAGTGCGAAGGCTCAGACCCAGAAGGCGTCGAGGGTGGATCGATCCAAGGCCCCTCAAAAACGACCAAACCAACTGGGTCATCCCGAAGGGACTGAAAATTAAAAATTTACTAAATATAAAATTAGGCATTCTTTTTAACATAGACTAAAACAAAAAATAAGACATAAAACTAAATGTAACAGACAGAGTAAAATATTTATTCAATAATTTAGAATTAGTAAGTAATAAACATATTTCCAACCTTATCTATCCACAACAAACAGAATTGTTAATATCTATCCAAAAATAAATAGAATAGTTAATTTGATTAATAAAATTTAACTTTTGCCACAGGATTCTCCTTAGAAGTAGGAGAGAAGTTACCAATAAACAATTGGACACATTGCTTCATAATAGCCACTGAAATCTCCTCTAAACGCAAAACTTTTTCAAGATTTTAATAACTACAGATGTGAGAATAGCATAGAGATCTCATATGATAGAAACTGAATCAAATAAATGGTTCCCTTTGTCCAATAGAATTAATCAATTTTGATCATTTTTCACATTCTCTTCTGGTCACAACCGTTCATCAAAATCATTGCCAATATGGCCATTGGCTGCAATGGAAAAGCTGCCATTGGTGAATCATCAAAAGAACATCTTTTACCTAAAGAAGAAACCCCAATTCTTGAAAATTCAAAATCTTGTCTTCCTAAAACATTTGCCAATTTTTTCATTGCTATTGTTGGTGCTGGTGTTCTTGGTTTACCATATACTTTTATGAGAACTGGTTGGATTACTGGTCTTGTTACCTTATTTTCTGTTGCTGCTTTAACTTATCATGGTATGATGCTTTTAATACATACAAGAAAAAGACTTGATCTTTCTTTAATTGGTGATTCAAAGATTTCTTCTTTTGGAGATCTTGGTTTTGTTGTTTGTGGTCCAATAGGTAGATTTGCTGTTGATGTTATGATTGTTTTAGCTCAAGTTGGATTCTGCATTGGCTATCTTATTTTCATTGGCAATACTTTGTCTCATCTTTTAACTTTGTCAAAAAGTTTTGGTATTGGAATTGGAATTCCTTTGTTTTCATCTGCTAAAAGTTTGTATATATGGGGTTGTTTTCCATTTCAATTAGGGTTAACTTCAATTCCATCATTGACACTTTTAGCCCCTTTGAGTATATTTGCGGATGTAACACAAATTGGCGCGATGGGCGTGGTTATGGTTGAGGATGTGATGACTTTTACGAATCAATGGCCGTCTGATATACATTCTTTCGGGACAGTTTCTACTTTCTTTTATGGATTAGGCGTCGCGCTTTATTCATTTGAAGGTGTTGGAATGGCTATACCTTTAGAAGCAGAAATGAAAGACAAATCAAAATATGGGAAAATATTGGCATTGTCAATGTTCTTGATTGCTTTAATGTATGGAACATTTGGAGTAATGGGGTATTTTGCATTTGGTTCAAGTACAAAGGATATTGTCACATCTAATATGGGAAAAGGAATTTTGAGCACATTGGTAAAAGTTGGTCTTTGTATTAATTTGTTCTTCACATTTCCTTTGATGTTAAATCCAGCTTTTGAAGTATTTGAGAGGAGATTTTGTGATGGAAATTATTGTGTTTGGATGAGATGGATTCTTGTTTTGGGAGTGACATTAGTGGCTTTATTGGTACCAAACTTTGCTGATTTTATGTCATTGGTTGGTAGTAGTACTTGTTGTACACTGGGATTTATTTTGCCAGCACTATTTCATTATCAAGTATTTAAAGAAGATATGGATAGAAAAGGAGCATTTTTTGACTTGGGATTAATAGCCTTAGGGGTGTTTTTTGGAGTTTCTGGTACTTGGTATTCCCTAGTTGAGATGTTTGCTGATGCAAAAAATGTTTAATATATTTTAGCTTTTTTTACCTGAGCAGAGAGTCTATCGGAAACAGCCTCTCTGTCCCATCAGGTATATGTAAGGTCAGACCGCACTTTGTGGGATTGTACTGGGTCAGCTTATGTTCATTAATCAGTTAATACGAATTGGATCATGTAATATTATGATTCTTGAATCCCATTTCATTGTGAGATTGAAATATTTACTATATGTAGTAATTGTTTATGAGCTTTTTGGTGTCTTATTAATTGTTTTGGAATGTGATGCTTTGTTCTTGCTTCATCCTTTGACATGCATTGTGTATCACCCGCTAAATAGAGACGGATTTAGAATTTAAATTTAATGAGTTCAAGTTTTTAAGATTTTTAGCATCGAATTCATTGTATTGTTTAAATTATAGGATCAAATAATACTTATTGAGATTTTAAGAAGTTTCTACGTATAGATTTATATTTCGTGTTAAAAGTTATTGATTCAGTTGAACCCGTAAACAAAAAAATTATTGATGCTTTGTTCTTAATTTTGATTACATGTAATCAAAATTAGACTTCCTGTAGTTCTCCAATCGTCTCAATTATATTTATATTGGTTTGATTCGATTAATTTGCCCTACTTTTACAAAATTAAAAAGAAAAGCAAGCAGAAAAGCTTAATGTGTTATGCAAAATTGTAACACACTTATAATAAAACATAACTGCATAATTCTATTTATAAAATCATCATTATGATAATTGATCAATGTTGAAAAATGTACCATTTTCTAAAGTACTGTTGTTAATTTTTGTAGATTTATCATTTAATATGTTATTACCAAGTACATCATTTGAAAGCTTTAGTTTTATTGGTATTGATAGCCTTTGGGATTTCTGGTACTTGGTCCGTTTGGAGGGCAGTTATCTATAAGAATGATCTTGATCGATTCCCCCTTCAATGCTTTCTGGGTTGAGTCTGTGGCACAGGAGTGCGCACAAAGTGTTCACTCGAATAGAGGTTGTGACAGAGGTTGTAGTGGCTGTGAGTTTTCCCACTTAAAAAAATCAAATAAACTTGATTTGCGATTAAAATAAAGTTGAAAAATAAGATAATAGAGCAAATCACCTCTCGTAGCCAAGTGATGGTATTTTTCCCCTATGTTATTTTAGAAAATGTGTTCTAATTTCATAAATTACCTCTTTTATTTTCTCTATGCCGTTATTCATGGACTCACGTCACCCAAAATTTTAGAAGGGAATTAAAAAAAAAATTATTTCGCGCCAAATCTATTGAATTCCCGCCAAACAAATTGTAAATATAAAAAGGAATACAGCTCAAAGGTCAGGATAAAAATGGGGGAAAAAACACAGTACTGGTTACTGAAAACAGAGCCAGGAGAATGGTCATGGGACGACCAAGAAGCAAACGGCGGCATATCAAAGTGGGATGGAGTGAAAAACAAGCAAGCTCAGAAGTATATGAAGTCTATGAGCGTAGGAGATCTCTGTTTCTTCTACCACTCCGGGTCCAAAGCACGGCGCGTGGTGGGTGTGGTCTCGGTGGCGCGTGAATGGTACACAGATGATGATGAAGGTGGCGGGGCGGTGGATGTGAAGGCGGTTGGTGAGATGAGGAGGGTTGTGGACCTGACTGCATTTAAGGGTGGTCAACTGATCACCATTCGTCGAAAAATTGCACTGTGTCCGTAGATAAAATATTACGTTTTAGAGGTATATAACACATATTGAACACCCTTCGTCGGAAAAAATTTCACTTCTTTTAAATTTGAACACCCTTTCAGAAAATTTCTTGCTTCGCCACTGGCTGAAATTGTGATCACTAGTTTAGTCTACCAAGTGTTTGTGTTTTTGCTTGAAAGCTGCCCATCTTTACTATATGAATTTTTGGGGTGATTAGGTTTCGGTAAAGGAGTATTTCGACTTAGACGACAAATATAGCTTGTTGATATTCTCTGCTATAAAGTTATGATCTGTTTGAATATTGATTCCCAAAGATTGGAGTCTTTTGTGTAGCAAAAAGCAATGTACAATCTTTGGCGATGTTTGGCTAAGCTTATAAGGTGGTCAACTAACTTATAAACACTTTTCGACTTTAAAAGTACTTATAAATAAAAAATAAGTCAAAAGTTTTTAGCTTATAATCACTTTAAGTTTGATCAAAATTTTTACTATTTTATCCTTAAAATATTTTTTTTTAGAATAAAACTTTGACATGGATAATCATTACCTCAAGTATTTTTCAATCTAAACACCCCACACTTCAAGTCTACAATTCTCATATCAATTTATTACTCCATTCGTTTCAATTTATGTAAATTTGTTTGATTGGACACGGAATTTAAGAAAAAATAAAGACTTTTGGATTTGTGGTCCTAGACAATTCAAAAGGGGGCCCAGAGTATTTGTGTGGTTATAATAGCTTCTTATTAAGAGTAATATTGTAAGTTTAACCAAAATTGTTTCCAAATTTAGAAAGGAGTCATTTTTTTGGAACGGATCAAAAAAGAAATAGATTCACATAGACTGGAACGGAAACGGAGGGAGTAATTATTATAACTTATCTTTATATACTTATCATAAAATAAATTATATTTATCATAAAGATTATCTTATCTAATCATAATTGTATTTAAAATAAAATGACAAAAATATGATATTTTGTATTTGAATCGATTTGGAATTTAAATTTTTTAATAAAATTCCGCCCTTATAAGTGTAAACAGTTTTAAGGTTATTTAAATTATTTTAATAGAAAAAGAGCTTATTAGCACTTTTTTATCAAATACTGTAACAACTTATTATCAATTTCAGAACTTGTAGCCATATACGTAACTGCTTATTAGTTATAAAATCAGTTTTAGCACTGAAAAGTACTTTTCAGCCACTAATACTTATCAGTTACTTCAAATCAGCTAATCCAAACAGACTCTTTGTCAATTGTCACCAGTAATATTGAGAAATGGTGCAAACAACTAAAGAATGGAAGCCAATCTGTTCAAGAATATGACAATCCACTTTCGTAATGTAGGAACATGATTTGAAGTAAAAGGACACAGTAACTACAAGGACTGAGGGGATATTCAAATCCTAAAGACAGTAAAAAGAAAATATCAAGGAAATGTTTTTTCTTGGGTAGAAGATCTGATAGTTAACTGTTTCTCCGTGAGAGCCTACATGAACTCGTCGTTTAACAGGAAAAATTCCCAATTTGCTGTCTCGATGGCACTGCAAATTAAGAGCAAACCATAGCAGCGTGCTAGTTTCATCACTCTGTGTGTGCGTGCGCGTGTGTTTTATCTTTATGTTTATAACCCTTCGTGGCACGCTTAGTAGGAAAAATAGGAGCTCATGTGCAGCAGCAACTTAAGCGATGACCATTTTCGTTGAGAAGATTACTGCTCTTGGACCTCTGCTCATAATGTTCTTTCTATTTCCACTACATGTATGAGCCAGTCTTCCTCGGAGCATTAAGATTTTAACAATTTCATGTGTCTTTAGTCCTTTTCCCATTGTTCTGTGACTATAGATTTTGTTACTGTCCAATTTCTGCCTATCTAAAACTGGAAAACCTTTTCCAAAGCTTACAATTTTGCTTCCACACTTCTTTGGATATTGACTGATATGTCACAAAATTAAGTCAGATCTTTAGGTATATGTGTTTTGGAGCAAACGGTTGAGCTACCAGCAACTCTAATCCTGCAGATATTTCTCTTTCTAACCAAACAATTACACTCTTTCGGATTCAGGAAACAACTCTCAGCGAGGAATGTGTTCAAGAAGAAGTATAATGTCAGAGTTTGAATTTTGCACCTTTCAGAAGTAAACATTTCTGGAACGACACAATTGTGTTAAGAAAGAATCCTTGTATTAACAACAACAACAACATATCATGTTAAAAAGTGGCTATCCCACACCATTTGAGGTAGATTTTTGTTGTGCTTAAGCCCAACTCCACAAGCAAAGTTGTCGAATTAAAGGAATTTGCTTGTGACTCCTAATTAAGATTTATTTGATTGGAAGTCACTAACAAGCATAAAATACAATGTACAGAACTTAAATTCGTTATGAATAAGTAATTACGTATTTGAATAGAAGCAAAACTCAATAATTAGCACATCTTTTGTTAAATAGCTACAATGCCCTATCGTAGTCGAAAGACATCAACCTCTTATATATTGCAAAAACTGAAATATTTTCTGCTAGTTCGGTTGAAAAACAGTTTTGTAAACTGAAAAAACCTTTTTTCCAGGTGATTGAAACAGAATTTTCTTAAGAAACAAATAAAGCAAATCTGTAACACAGAAAGATCTGAATTCACAGTTTTTGAGGTTGCTACTATCTTCTGAATTTCTCACACATAACAGCTCCAATTAGCCTAAGATAGCTCAACTATATTAGCTTGGTTTTCTGACTGTCGCTTCCTCTTCACTGGTTTCTTTGAAGAATGTTTTTCTTGTCCCACAACAGAAGCTCCATCTTCATAATCAGAACTTTCATCGCTGCTGCTATCAGAAATTTCATCCTCATCACTTTTGTCTGTATCATTATCACTTGTAGCCAAATTGATTACAGGTTGGTAACCTGCTATTGCGGATTCAGCAGCTGACACAGCCTCCTGTGTGTGAAGCTCCGCAACACCCAACATTAAGTCCATCTCTATGTATTCAGATTCTTCACCGGTAAGAGCTTCAATATCATATTTCTGAGGATTGTTCTTAGCAGCAAGCTCCAGGTTTTTATTATCTTCAGAAAGGACTCCCAAGAAATCCTTGATCCTTGATAGAACTTGGCTTTTGGGCACAGAAGAGATGTCAGGCTTCTCATCAGGTTTCAAATTTTGGGATTGAATTCCGGCATCTTTATTGCAGAAGAGAAGTTTTGATTCCAAGGGCGACGCTTCAGCCTCCAAATGAAGCAGATCTTTGTTGTTTGACTGCATTGACTAAATCTTTTCTTGATGATCTCCTATATGTAGGACAGAACGCCAGCCAAAGATCTGCTGCATTTGAATTAGATTTTCTGATTGTTAGTAAACGAGTTGGAATAGTGAATATCCAAACTTCGAAAGTGTAGAAATAGGAAAAGAGCTAATCCATTTGAGAATGCAAGCCAACAAAAGCATATGAATAGTGTTATGGACTAGAGGTTTAGTCATAAAAGTGCTCGCCTTTTTTGCAGGGAAGCACAAATTAATACAAAAAAAAATTAAAATATTAAATTTGCATATATAAATAACCAAAAACTCAGTATTAATAACGTATTACCAATTATTTCATTGAATATATATATTGTTTAAGAGAGAAACTAACTGTAATTCTGAACAACTAACCTGTTTTATTTTAGGGAGTTACCAATAGTAATGAATACTAACTAATAAGTATTACTATTCTACTTTATTTTACTTAATAATTTATAATTACCGAATGATATAAATTGATTAGTTTCAATGGATGAAGAGTACCAAGTATTAGAGTCAGCACAAAGTATTTTAGATTTTCATCATGTTAGGATTCTATCAATGTTGTGTTTACACTACTCTTTCATTTTCAATTTTCATAGTGTCGGGGCTTATTTACTGGTTTTTGTGATGTAGTTATTATTTCTATGGTTTTTTGTTGATGAGTACTGATATATTTTTTTTTTCCGTCTTTTTGAGCCGAGGGTCTATCGGAAACAGCCTCCCCGGGTAGAGGTAAGGTTTGCGTACGCACTAACCTCCCCATATCCCACTTGTGGGATTTAACTGGGTCATCGTTGTTGTTGTATCATGTTAGGATTCTACATCTCCATACCTTTTAGGTTCTTCTCCCTCACTTGGAGTATTTGAACAATAAAATATGCTATCTGGAAAGTCAAGAATTTCTTGTTTTGCTAAAGGAACTAGTAACTACAGTTTCATGTATCTCAAATCCCATCTAACAAAAATACAATTATAAATTACTAACATGTCTTTTACTAGCCTCACCCTTGAGTCACCCATGAGGATAAGTTCTATATTTCTAAGCAAATAATTTGTTTGAAGATTGCAAAGATGTAGTAAATGGTATGATCTTAAACACAAAAAAGGAAAAAATTGAGGAAGTAAAGAAGCTATTCTTGAATAAACAAAAGAAAGCATGGTTCAATTATAGAACATGTAACATATGACGAATAATTCAAGAGCAATAGCACATAAATATTCAGAAAGAACTGAAATATAAATCTTACTTATGTATACATTATCCGAATTCTAGCCAAATATGAAACTATAGCGGCTATAATTTCAACAACACAGAACTTGATTATCCGAATTCTAGCCATAACAAAGTTTCTTAATTTTGGGCGAGCTTCATAAACACCAATTACGGTTTATATTTCAACTAGAGAAATTGAATTTCAGTCACTAATATGCAATTCTTGAAGAAAACAAAAGAAGGTTCAAAAGGGATAGTGTGAATCTGCAAAAACATTGCTAACAATTTAGAACGATTTACGATTTAGAGAATTGGGGTGTCAACAAAATTAAGAAAAACTACAGAAATTCAGAGATTCGAATATCCAAAAGTGAGAACAAGACACAAATAAGAGGCAAGCAAAACCTTCTCTCAATCGTATTTTAAAAGGGGTTTCTTTAAACCCTAAACTCGAAACTGAAATTTACCATTAGAAAAATGGAAACAAGATGGAGAATTCCAAGTATAAAATTTTCAAAATCTTACCCAGAAAAAGATTCGGCGGCTGCTTGATTCTTGAAGAGAGAGATGAAATTTGTTTTGGGTTTAGAAGAAATAGCCCGACTGATGTTAAGAGAGAGAACCGAAAAAAGAGGCGTGTATTTTTATATTTTTGTAACGGAATTCAGACGACCTATTCAGACTTTTTTAAAATAAAAAAATAAATACACTTAATGGGCTAAGATCTGATTCATCCAGATTCAGACCCAAAAAGGTTTGAAGATGAAGAAGGAAGGAGGATAGCAAATATTTATTAGGCAAACATTATCAATTTTAACACTCTTTTCCATGGGCTGCGATGAAACGCACAAAATCACTCGGTGAACCAATTGTTGCTTCTAAAATATACTTAGTAGGATTAGCCCGGTCTGTGTCCGAACCCAATTATCATAGCTAATTTACCACAGTGGTTTATTGTACGCAATCTTACTTTATATTTTTTACAAGTGACTGTCTCAGCAGCTCGAATCCGAGGCCTCCTGGTCACATGACAACAACTTTACTAGTTACGCCAAGGCTCCCCTCTTGTTGAAAGAAGCAAAGCTAAATCAATAAATGTGATACCTCAAAATATGTAATAAGCAACATATTTGCAAGACCTTTGTATACAATTTCAGTCATTTCTTATACGTTGTTCAAGACATAATCTAATTCTAGCGTTCAATATAATTCCGCTTCATATTAGGGAAAAACAAAGAAAGAAGCACCATAGCTCTAGTATAAGAAACCATTTTCATTGATACAAAACTAGTTTTAAGGTGCGCGCTTTGCGCATGTATTTCATATTAATGAGAATATAATTTTTAGAAATTATATAAACAATGTGTTTATAACAATAACAACAAACCCAGTTTACTCCCAACATGTGAGGTCTGGGGAGGGTAGTCTGTACACAGACATTACCCCTACCTAATGCAGGTAGAGAGGTTGTTTTCAATATACCCTCGGCTCAGGAAAGACCAAAAAACTAAAAAAATGGAAAAAGTAATATATATATATATATATATAGTATCTAATAACAGCGACAGGGAATACAATAACTGAGGCGAACAAAACCACTATGAAGGAAAATGCATGTTACTACGCCTATCGGTGACCACTATAAACTACCTACTAACCTTCTACCTTAATCATCGACCTCCACACCCTCCTATCAAGTGTCATGTCCTCTGTGAGCTGAAGCAGCGCCAAGTCCTGCTTAATCACTTCTCCCCAGTACTTCTTAAGCATACCCTGACCCATTCTTAAACTCTCTCGGGCTAACCTCTTACACCTCCTGACAGGGGCATCAGTGCTTCTCCTCCTAACGTGTCCGAACCATCTCAGCCGCGACTCCCGCATCTTGTCCACCACGGAGGCTACTCCCACTCTATCTCGGATAGTTTCATTCTTAATCTTATCTCGCCTTGTACACCCACACATCCATCTCAACATCCTCATCTATGCTACTCTCATCTTCTGCGCGTGGGAGTTCTTGACTGGCCAACACTCAGCCCCATACAGCATAGCGGGTCGAACCACCACTCGATAAAACTTACCCTTAAGTTTTAACGGCACATTCCTATCACATAAAACACTGGAAGCGAGCCTCCATTTCATCCACCCCGCTTTGATGCGATGTGTGACATCTTCGTCAATCTCCCCGTTACCCTGGATAATAGACCCGAGATACTTAAAACTCGCTCTCTTGGGGATAACTTGATCATCAAGCTTAACCTCTACGTCTGCATCATAGGTCTTACTGAATTTGCACTCCAAGTATTCTGTCTTGGTTCTACTCAGTTTGAAACCTTTAGACTCCAAGGTCTGTCTCCAGACCTCCAACCTCACGTTAACTCCGTTACGCGTCTCGTCAATGAACACTATATCATCGGCAAATAGCATGAACCAAGGCACCTCCCCTTTGATGTGACACGACAGTACATCCATCGCCAAGGCAAATAAAAATGGGCTAAGAGTCGATCCCTGGTGCAACCACATCACCACAGGGAAATGGTCCGAGTCTCCACCCACAGTCCTCACCCGAGTCTTAGCATCATCATACATATCCTTAATCCCCCTAATGTACTCTACTGGAACGCCGCTAACCTCCAAACACCTCCACAGGACCTCCCTCGGAACTTTATCGTATGCCTTCTCAAGGTCAATAAACACCATATGCAAATCCTTCTTCCTTTCCCTATATTTCTCCACTAATCTCCTTACCAGATGAATCTCTTCTGTAGTCAAACGTCCCGACATTAATCCAAACTGATTCTCGGAAATAGACACGCACCTTCTTACCCTGGCCTCCACAACTCTCTCCCAAACCTTCATAGTGTGACTCAATAACTTGATACCCATATAATTGTTGCAATTTTGGATATCATCCTTGTTCTTGTAAAGCGGAATCATCGTACTCCACCTCCATTCTTCGGGCATCTTCTTTGTCTTAAAAATAACATTAAAAGCCTAGTGAGCCACTCCAAACCTACCCGCCCCGCGCTCTTCCAGAATTCCACCGGGATTTCGTCTGGCCCCGTTGCTCTACCCCTGCCATCTTACACATCGCTCCTTCCACCTCCTCGACCGTAATCCGCCTACAGTACCCAAAATCCTGCCGACTCTCGGAGTGCTCCAACTCACCCAGCACAATGCGTCTATCCTCCTCCGCATTCAACAGTTTGTGAAAGTATGTCTGTCATATTCTCCTAATAAGTGCCTCGTCCATCAACACTTTATCATCCTCGTCCTTGATGCACTTGATTTGGTCTAAGTCACGGGCTTTCCTCTCCCTCACCTTGGCCAACCGGTACAACCTCTTGTCCCCACCTTTGCCCTCGAGCTCCTCGTACAAACGAGCAAATGTTGCGTTCTTAGCCGTCCTAACTGCTAACTTTGCCTCTTTCTTTGCCTTTATCTAACACTCCTGATAAGTCATTTTTTCCTCCTCGTTTGTACTCTCTACTAGCTTCAAATAAGCAGCTTTCTTAGCTTCCACTTTACCTTGAACCTCTCCATTCCACCAGCAGTCCCCGTTATAGCCCCGTTTAAAAAATTCATCAATGCTTTGTTGTATGATTTTGAGAACTTACGTAGAAATTTCTTACGAAAATTAAAAAATTAAACTTTTGTCTTTTAAGAAATGAGAATGAAAAGATTGGCGATGTAGCTCCTAAAAAAGTATTGCCATGTGAAAATGAGATTAAAAATAATGTAGGGAATTGTCATTTGTTGATATGAATGCAAAGAAAAAGAAAAACAGTTAATGATACCTCACTAACATATATTCTATCTTCTAGTATTTCATTCTTATTGCTTCAAAAAGTGTCTCTTACCAATTTTACTCTTAAAGTTATATTATAATCAATTTAACTCTAATTTTGAATTCTTTCACGATAATGTTTCTCTTATGGAAATAAATTTATATATTGTAAGAGTTTTGTGAGCTTAAAAATAAATTATTTCTATGATGAATTTTAAAAAAGATTTGATTAGGATTTTTCGCTTATTAGTTAATCAAAGACTTCGCAATTAATTTTCAATAGGAGTGGAAATAATTTATTTTCTTTTTGATTTCAAATTCTAGATGTTAGTCCAATTAATGTTTTATAAATTTAACTATAATAATTTTATCTGCCAACCATTTCTCTCTCTTAGGCAAGTAGTTCAACTATAAAATAAAAATGTATTATAATTTTACTTTACATGGATAACATGGAAGAAATTGTAGTTACAAAATAATTATTCATAAAAATAATAATACTATTTTAAGTAATTAAACTTTTAATTGATTTTAAATTCTTAAATATTAAGACTTTCTATATAATTTAAATAATTAATAACAAAGATAATTTTAAAGATATCCTCTCATATTTGATTTTGTAACACTAATCTCCTTTGTGATTTACGATATTATATTTATCACCTTTATTTTAATTTTTTATAACAATATTTTTAGTCTATTTATCAGGTATCTGGTGTAACTGCACCTGCGAGGTTTTGGCCGCAGGTGCGGAGCCGCAGAAGCGGAAGTGGCTGGGCTAGGCTGGGACTGCAGATGCGGCCCTCTCGCTGCAGAAGCGGGACCGCACTAAATAAGTTAGTCCATTCTCCAACTTAAGGTTTCCTAAATGAGAATTCTCTTCCCAAATTGACTCTGAACTTCCCTAAATTCAATTTCGACCACGCATGCGAGTCATAATACCTGAAATGAAGCTGCTCATGTCCTCAAACTGCCGAACGAGGCGCTAGAACTCAAAACGACAGGTCGAGTCGTTACACCTAGAGGCACCGGTTAGGAGGTGTGAGTTGTTGACTTTGGCAGGTACGAGAAGAGGCAGAGGGCGACCTAAGAAGTATTGGGGCGAGGTGATCTGGCTGGACATGGTGCAGAAATGCTGGAGGCAGTGAGGTTCTTTAAATCGGGGGTTTGGCTCATTTCAACCCCATTTCTTCCATGGGAGCCGATTTTGGAGCAACTTTGAGGTGCCATTTTCACCACCAAGCATGAGGTGAGTGATCTATGCTAGTTTTTGAGTTAAATACATGATTATATACGGAGGACATAGAAATTAGTAGAAGTTTGGGATTTTGAGGAAAAACCTAGAAAATTAGTATTTTAGGATTTTGACCACGATTTTGGACATGAAACCTGGAGAAAATTATACATTTGAGTTCGTGAGGTTATGGGCAAAGTTTATCTTCGAAGAATTTCCGAATCTGGGCACGTGGGCCCGAGGGTGATTTTTATCACTTTTCGATCGGGGTTATGAATTGTTATAAATTGAATTATAATGAGTATTTGAGCATATATTAATGGTTTGCATAATTATTGGCTAGTTTTGGGGTGTTGCGCATCGATTTGAGTCATCAGAAGGGCTTGGAAGCCGATTATGAAATTTCGGAGCGAGGTAAGTCTCCTTTCTAAACTTGTAAGAGGGAATTGTCCCCACAAGTGAAATAATCAATCATGTGCTACTATTTATGGGGGGCTGCGTACGCACGAGGTGACGAGAGTCCGTACGTAGCTACTAGTTATGCCTATGTCGGGGTAGTTTTAGGCTTACATCATGCTTTGTTGTTATTTTATTTGATTTGTGTTTATTGTTTGCTTTGAGAAGAAGCTGGATTGAGCATACTTATTAAATATTTTTGAAAGGAATCGAAGATTGTTCTAAAAATGGGAATCTTGAAAGTTTTCACTGAAAGTTCATGTTTTGAAAAAAATGGAAGAATACATTAATGACTCGAGAAATCTATGCGTAACCGTGTCGCATGTATGATTCGCGAGCGGGGTAAGTCCTCCTACCACACTCTTATGGGATCGGGTCGTTCGCCTCGACAGGATTTATGTACCACACTCTCATGGGAACGGGTCGTTCGCCTCGGCAGGTTAATAGATGTATCTATGGTTTGCGTCGTTCGACCCTTCGACAGTGCACAATTTACTTTTATGTTGGATCGGGCCATACGCCTTGGCATGTCCTCTCTCTCTCTCTCTCTCTCTCTCTCTATATATATATATATATATATATATATATATATATATATATATATAGAGAGAGAGAGAGAGAGAGAGATCTTACCCCATGGAATTGTGCGTACTAATCGGCAAAAAGCCAGTTTATCTGAGGGTTTTCCCCCTGATTTGAATCATGACAACCTCTTTGATGAAATCCTCGATATCTATGTATATGATTCGGTTACGGAAGGAACTTGCTAGTTGAGATCTGAGTAAATTGAAAAGAGGAAAATTGTACCACGTAATCTATAATTGATTGTCTCATGTATTTAAAATGCTTTATATTAATTCATTTCTTACTGCACTCGATATTATTGGACCTTTAGTAAGTGTCAAAGTCGACCTCTCGTCACTACCTTTTTGAGGTTAGGCGGAATACTTACTGAGTACACGTTATTTTCGTACTCATACTACACTTGTTGTGCATTTTGTTGCACAGACACATGCATATCTAGTGGCCTAGCTTGGCGCAGTGGTCTGGTTGATATGTGGACTTAGGTGAGATGCACCACTCGAGATGACCCGCAACCGACAGAGTCTCCTTCAGAGTATTGTATTTTCTTTTCTGTCCAATTTGTATTTCGGACAGTTATTGTATTACATTTGTTTCCTAGAAATTGCTCATGCACTTGTGACACCGGGTTTTGGGATGACTTTGGGATTTATTTGTTAAGACATCGTTATTTACTCCGTAAAGTTTATTGATTATTATATAATATAATGAAAAGTAATGATTTCAAAATACTAAAATAGAAATTTAATTAACTTTTAGTGTTGGCTTGCCTGACAGAGGTGTCCGACGCCATCATGACCCTTTCATAGGATTTGGGTCATGACACTAGGCTTCTCCTCCGCACGTGTCCGAACCATCTAAGTTGTGCTTCGTCATCCACGGGAGTCACGCCCACCCTCTCCCGAATATCTTCATTCCTAATCTTATCCAGCCTAGTGTGCCCATACATCCATCTCAACATCCTCATATATGTGAATTCTTGACTTGCCAACACTCAGCCCCATACAACATGACCGATCTAACCACCGCTCTATAGAACTTACCTTTAAGTTTCGGTGGCACATTCTTGTCACACAGGACTCTAGACGCTAACCTACATTTCATCCACCCCACCCCAATACGGTGCGTAACATCCCCGTCGATCTCCCCATCTCCCTGGATAATTGACCCTAAGTACTTAATATTTTCTCTCTTGAGGATGACCTGTGAGTCAAGCCTGACTTCCACATCCACTTCCCCCGACACGTCGCTGAACTTACATTCCACATATTCCTTCTTAGTCCTCCTCAACTTGAAACATTTAGACTCCAAGGCTTGCCTCCATACCTCCAATCTCCCATTAACGTCACCTCACGTCTCATCAATCAGAACTATATCATCGACGAACAACATACACCATATCACCTCTCCTTGGATATGGTGCGTCAGTGCGTCCATCGCCAGAGCAAATAAGAACGGGCTGAGCGCAGAACCTTGGTGTAACCCCATAACTACCGAAAAAGGCTCTGAGTCAGCTTCCACAATCCTAACACGAGTCATAGCTCCATCATACATATCCTTTATCGCCCTAATGTAAGCCACCGAAACACCTTTCACCTCCAGACACCTCCAAAGGACGTCCCTAGGGACCTTGTCATACACCTTCTCTAGGTCAATAAACATCATATGCAAATCCCTCTTCCTATCCCTGTATAGTTCCACCAACCTCCTAATAAGGTGGATAACTTCCGTAGTAGAATGACCCAGCATGAACCCGAACTGGTTTTCCTATATAGACACCTCCCTCCTTATCCTCCCTTCCGCCACCCTCTCCCAAACTTTCATGGTATGACTTAGTAACTTGATACTCCTAGAGTTGTTACAATTCTAGATATACCCTTTGTTCTTGTACACCAGAACCATTGTACTCCACCGCCACTCCAGTCAGCCACTCCATGCCTGCTTTACCCGCATATCTCCAAACTCTACTGGAATCTCGTCTGGTCCGGTCGCTTTATCCCGACTCATCTTACCCATCGCACCCACAACCTCCTCAACCTTAATGCGCCTACAATACCTGAAGTCTCGGTGAATCTTGAAGTGCTCCAATTGTCGTAACACGATGTTTCCATCCCTCTCTTCATTCAGTAGTTTATGAAAGTGCGACTGCCATCTTTGCCTAATCTAAGCCTCTTCCATCAATACTCGACCGTCCTTGTGTTTGATGCACCTCACTTGATCCAGGTCGCGAGCCTTCTTCTCTCTCGCTTTGGCCAACCCAAATAATTTCTTGTCCCCACCTTTGCCCCCAAGTTCCTCATAAAGCCGACCAAAAGCAGCAGTCTTAGCCTCTGTAACCGCTAATTTCGCCTCCTTCCTAGATTCCTTATATCTTTCTCTGTTCACTTTCCTATGATCCTCGTCGGTGCTCTATACTAAATTAATGTAAGCCGCTTTCTTGGCTTCCACTTTACCTTGTACCATGCCATTCCACCACCAGTCGCCTCGGTGCCTTCCAAAGTAACCTTTTGAAACTCCTAACACCTCTCTTAATGCATCCCTTATACAGTCCGCCATCGCCATCCACATAAAGTTAATGGCCCCACCACTCTTCCAGGCACCCATATTCGTCAGCCGCTCTACCAACTCCTGCGCATTATCCTTAGACAAATCTCCCTACCTGATCCTCGACTGACCCCGTACAGACCTCTTCTTCCTCTTCATCAAGATATCAGCGTCCATCACCAGGAGCCTATGTTGAGTTGCGAGGTTCTCACCCGTCTAACCTCTACCACTGACTCTCTAAGCTCCCTATCCACCAAAATGCACACTTCGTTCTTGCCCTTCACGACTCCGGAGAACCACAATTCATACCCGTCTACATTCCTAGCCTTCGATCCTACCCACCTAGTCTCCTGCACACACGCTATATTAACCCTCCTCTTTTGAAGAATCTTCGCCAGCTCTATAGACTTACCCGTCAACGTCCCTATATTCCACGATCTAATTCTCAACCTACAGGCTACCTTATTCCCTTTACCCCTGTTGGGCCCCGTCCCACCCCCTGACCCTTGCCCTACCCGCCCTTCCCGAGGACATAACCCTACTATGCCATTACAAACCACAGTCTCTATACCTACGAAGGTCTAAAAATGAAAAGGAGAAAAAATACCACACAAAACAATAAAGAGAGAAATAGTAGCTACAAGCCCACTAACCTGACTAGACTAGTACGAAAAACTACGCCAACAAAGTAATTAATACAGGAGACAGAGAAACAGGAGGCGGGAGGTACCACTTCCCGTGAATAGAACCTGGAACCCTCGACTTGGTATACTCCCGATGCTTCGGAACCCGACGTATAGCTGCTACTCTACTGCTTGTGCGCGTGCACCTCCCAAAAGTGATACATGCAAAACACGCAAACACCCACAGAACCAATAATATTATGTAATTCAAATCAGAAAAACTACCTAGAAAATCCTAGATGTCAGTAATATTATCTTGTTAACTTGCCGAATGAAGCCTGAATGGAACGAATTTCAGTGGCCAGATAGATTTGCGGCGAACGGTTTTTGGTCGCCGGATATATTTTCTGACGGCGAATTATATCAAGCCTGAACTTTACAATAATACCAGATATTATCTTGTTAATTGCCGAATGAAACCTGAAGGGAACGAATTTCAGTGGCCGAGCAAATTTGCGGCGAAGCCTGAACTTTGGTCTCAACAATATCTTATGAAAAAAGAAAAGAAAGAACAAGCCCTAAACTTTGGTCTCAACAATGGTGGATGGGTCGAGAGACGTGGATGTGGAGAAGCTAATCTTCTTCATCAAAGATCTCGTTCAGTTCTTGAACGACGACAAAGATGCAAGAACCAAGTATCTTGGTGTAAATTTCACAAGACACGCTTGGAATCGTATCAGAAGAGAAAAATAATTACAGAATAAATCAAGACTTCATATAAAGTACAAATTTACTTTGGGACTTTCTACATATTCAGATAAGGAAATGATTTAATATTTAAAATTAGTTAATTTAGAACTCCTAAAAATTAGATAAAAACTCAAATTATATTTTTGTCTAGTGCGAAATCTATTTTTAAAGGGTAAAAAAAGCGAACGACATTTCGCTAAGGACTTTCGTGCTTTTAATATAGTATAGATTATGAAGGACAATTGTGTTATTGGAGATATCTGATTCATCAATCAAGCATCTAATTTAAGGCCGATGATAAAACTAGGGCGGTCCGGTTGCAGGGCGGGGCAGGTTTTAGCGATTTGCGTGGGTTGTGTGAGTTATAATTTAAAAAATAATAATAATGCGGGGCGGAGCGGAGCGGGTCATGGGTTGAGATTTTAATTTTTTGAACTAAAACCTAAAACGTTCAATCTTCAGGTTTCCCTTGAGTAATGTGATCTTGTCATTGATAATTACCTAAAAAGTTGCAAAACCTGTGTCTTTTTTCCTATTTTTTTCTTTTTCTTCTTTCGTTTGTTAATACTAGTCTTAGGCTACGCACGTTGCGCGTGTACCCTGTTGATACCCAATTTTTCCCATATATATTTTGTAAACACATATATACTTTCAAAATAGTGCATGAGCATCAATCAGTATTTTTCATAATTTTCTATAATTTTTAAAGGATTTAATCAATTTATTCTGGCATTTTTATTATCTAAATAATTATTAATTGCATCACAAATAATTTTATAATGCTTTATTACTTAATTTCTATCATTTATATTCATATTAAGCTTTAAATATTTTATGTATAATTTAATGTGCATCTTTAGGCTATTACTGTAATAATTTGCAATAATAGCACATATATGCATAATTACCTTATTTACACAGGAAAAAAATGATTTTTTTAATATTTTTATAATATTAAGTAATTATTTTAAATTATTTTGCACGTACAAATGATATTAATATTATTTATTAATTATTGTTATAAATTATTTTATTAATTTAATTGGGTATTTAAAACATAACCACTTTTTCTAATTAATTTCAGACCTAGCCTAACCCAATTACCCCAGCCCAATACCCCATACCCTTCCAACCCAGACCAATACCCATTTTAAAACCCCAACCCAAGCCCTTGTAAAATCCTAGCTGTTGATCTCAAAAGATCAACGGCTTCCGATCACCCACACCCTTTTAATTAATCATCTCCCAACCCTAATTCATTTACCACCCACCTGCCGCCCTCAAACACTTTTGTCTCTCCTCTTTTCCCTCTCAAACCCTAACCCGTCGTCACCATTTCCCTTCGATCCCTACCAGAAATAGAATCATTTCTTGATTCCTTGCCATATCTAGTCCTACTCCTTACCAGCTACTCGTTTTTTATATCACTTGATTGGCTTGCCTCAAATGACAAGTTAATCTTGAGAGATACGAACCAGACCTAGTTCAAAATCTCTTATAGTTTGGTTATTTTCGCCTGGGTTCATCCTAACCTCTGTAAGTACGAATATTTTTTCGTATCTTTCAGTTAGGGTTTTGGATCTCTGGTTCGAACCAGATTTGGTTCATTTTAGTTCGCTCTAATGCTATTATTTACCTTGTTACTCATCAAATACGCCTATTTTTAGTTTAATCTTTCACTTACCCTAAAGCTAGGGTTCAGATCTTTGCAAGATCTAAAATAATTATTTTAAAAGTATTTTTCCTTAATATTTTGTATATCTATCTATGTGCATCTCATAGTTTCTTTCTTATTTTCTGGCTGATTTTACTTACCCTAAAATTTAGGGTTTTTTTATTCTTCAAAATCGAACAAATATGGTTCAAACTTTAATTATTTTCGTTTATATGACTTTGATTATATCTCTTTTGTATTTCTGCCTATTTTCTACTTATATTAATTTAGGGTTTTCGATTATTTAATTATTTTCTTCTAATGTTTCTGTCTATCTGGCTTTAACTCTGGCCGTTGATTGCTGACTAATTTTACTTACCCCAAATTAGGGTTTTGAAATCTTTACTGAGATTTCAGTGTTTCATTTCTCGTATGGTACTGGTATTTCCTTATTTTGTTTGATTTATCTGTTCTCATTATTTCCTTACCTTATTTGATCCGACTTTTGAATAATTGATTCTATATACTACTTTCACTAATTTAAGTAGTACTTGCCTGATTTTATGCTGTTATATTCTGTTAATTGATTGAAGCCGACTTTAAATTGATTTTGGAATTATTTCCAATCCTTATTTGTCTATGATTGACTTATTACCTTATTTATCTGCCTAGTGGAGTATTATTTAAACCCTTTCCCCTTCTCCCCTTAGACATACTCGAACTCTCATATTTCTCACTAAAAACTTAAGCTCTCTCTGGTGTTCTGATTTATGTACTAAGTGTCTCTTGATTTTGGCCGGCTGAAAGTCAAGGCCAAGTTATTCTGGGATTTCTTTGTTGTGGCATACTTGCTTGTTTTCTTACTTAACTGGTATCCCTAACCTTTGCAATTTCATTCTCTATGCGTTGCTTGACTAACCTGTTTCAATTCCCAGTATGATTCTGTCTTTCACATGATTCTATGATTTCATTTAGCAACACTATCAATTTAGGACTAAGTTATTTGAATAATATGAATTCTCTCATAGGTTAGCCTAAGGTTCAATTTGTTTCATGCACTGTTTGTTCTGAACTTTTCACACAATAAACATGTAATCAGGTGGCTTATTGCTTAACTTATATGTCCTGTCTTTTTCATGTGTCTGGTCAACTCAAATATTTCTGCCTAATTATTTCTGTGATTAAGCCATGATTATCTTAAATACTAGCATGAGTATTTAGCTTAGTTAGACTTCAGCTTATTTGAACTATGTGTTTAAGTATGAACTTTGTTTGTTTTTCTTGGTGCATCTTTGCCTGCAACTTTGTGCTCTGAATCCTGTTTCTTCTGTAATCCAACTATTTTAAAACCTGCCCCTTTTCCCTTTTATGTATTGATTTTATAAACCCCACTCCTAGTTCTTTAGTATCTCAACCACCCTAGTGTGAGAATTACCTAGGGTCGACTTGAGACTCCTTTGAACTCTGACACACTGGGGACTGGTTTTTTTCAATCTCTTATGAATTATCTTCTGAATGTGGTTCTGGTGTGAGCATTGCCCTGGGTCCCCTGAGGCCTTTAGGAACTTTGACACATTGGAAACCTAGTCCTAATGTGCTATGAACCCCTATGATGTGCTTCAAAGTGGTTGGAAGGCTTGGTTCCCAGGTTTATTTGGGCCTATGAAGGCTCCCTATAGTGTAACTATTACCTTTATGTAATTCATTCAGCTATTTTGGTATGTAATAACTATGTAATAACAGATTCAAGGATATTTAGTAAAGCTGGGGGGGGGGGGGGGTTCTTATATCTTTTTTATTAAAATTGGGTAGAAATCCTGCCTATAGGATTTAATTATGCTGTCAATTTAAGTGAAAACTATGTGAGTTCTATACTGTGTTTAGAAATCCTGCCTATAGGACTTTCTTGATCATTTTGATTCTGTATTTTACATTTGCATACTAGAAATCCTGATTATAGGACTTACGTTTAATTTTGTATATTAGAAATTCTGCTCATAGGATCTATACATGTTTCAAAAAAATGTGCATTAGCAAGCATGCCTATAGGATCTTGTTGTTTGAATTAACTGTCCTTCCTGGCAATCTGTTTAATTTCTGTCCATACACAGTTAATAGATATCATGCCTATAGGATTTAAATCCATGCAAACCTAGAAATCATGCATATAGGGTTTAAATCAATCTGGCAATAGATATCCTGCCTATAAGGTTTAAGTCAATTCAACAATTAGAAAGCATGCCTATAGGATTGAAAAAGGAAAATAAAAACCAATCTTTATAACTGCTACACCTAGAAATCATGTCTATAGGTCTATAATCAACAAGCTCGTAAAAATCATGTCTTTAGGATTCTGTCGATCGATTCTGAATTCAATCGCTATTGTCAATCACTTAGGCAATATATTTGTAGGACTTAATAATGATTCTGGGTTTATAATTGTGACATATTACTGCCTGAAGTGCCCAGATTCATGCTGAATAAAATCAGTAGGCAAACAAATAGGTCTTAATACTCACCTTAATAAAACTATCTCTGCACTCTGTTTTCTCACATAGATATCCTGCCTATAGGATCCCAAAGGTAATAAAGTTTGTTGATTCAATTGCGTGCTTTTGGTTGTCTATGTGTGGAGGTCAACATGAGCCCATACTTGTTCTTTATCTGAAATTCCTATTTATTTTGTTTGTCGCCTAGATTTCACATTTCTAAGTAACATAGGTTGGTCTAGAACTATCCCAAATAGAGGTCCTAATACCTCCAGGGCCATAGGTAAGGGACGGGTAGCGCACGCATAAGGAACGAGTTAAAAACTACTAGAACGCTTAAGTAACAACTTAAAGATAGTAATTGGATAGTAAGGAGATGATAGCCCGTGCGCTAATGCTATGAGTAACACCTCGACTTGAGGGAGTTACAAAGTATTGCATGGAATGATCCTATACGCTAAAAAACTTAGGGCCCCCCCCCCCTCCCCCCCATACTCATGTTTTAAAATAAATTGAATATTTTATTTGTCCAAATTGCTTTCTTCCCTTTTATACTATTTCGGTTAATTTGAGTTCGGTCGAGACCCACTGTTTTGGACCTCGAGGGGTGCCTAATACCTTCCCCTCAAAGTAATTTGAGCCCTTACCCGATCTCTGGTGATTCAAACTGGTTTTATGAGTTAATTGCTCTAGGTGCCCTAACGCACCTTAATCCCCGTTAGGTGACGACTCTTGCAATTCCTTACCCACCCCAAAAATGGAGTTGTCCCAAAAATGTCGAAACCCGATTTTGCGAGAAAAGGGGGCGGCACATACCCTACAATGTGTATATATTTTCTCAAAATATTAAGTATATGTGTGACGTAAAATAAAGATTAAAGAGAAATTTAAGTCTCTGAATATGAAGAAGGTTAATAATATTTAACTAACTAAACAAAGAACTGTAATTACTTTTTATTCTATGTTTAGTCACTTGTTTTAAATAAAGAGTATTTTCGATGACATCGAATTGGAGAAACGTAATGTAATTTACTTTTTATTGTACGTTTAGTCAATTGTTTCCTAAATAAAAATAGTAATTCCTTAAAAAATATTCGTAAAATTTCTTACAATATAAGAAAAGGTAAAAAAGAAAACATTCTTAGAGTTCAAAACATAAATAATTACAGAAAATACGTATCTAATAAAGAATTGTATTATCTAGTTATTTTGTGTATGAACATCTAACATTTAAAGATTTTATTTTACTGCCTAACAAAGGGAAATTTAAATTTAAGAAAGCTCCTAAATATTAGGCCAAGTATATTAATGAGAATTATTTTTTAAAATCCTAAATAGTAGAAATGTAATCTAAATATAATTTTATCCAACATAAACTCTATTTTCAAAGGGTAAAAAAAGCGAACGACATTTCGCTAAGGGCCTTCGTGTTTTTAATATATTTCTTAATATAAATTCTGACATTGCTTTTCAGTTTATATATATTTTGTGCAGATTCTTTCTTTGTGAGATACAAGCATCCTTCTTAATGTACCAATAGGAAGCAAAACTAAAATAAATGTATTTCTTTATAAACCAAGTTCTGGCACTACAAATTATGATTGCAACTACCGGCCAAAAGAAAAGGGAGAGACAAATCTTCTTTTTAAAATATTTGGTTGGAGGGGCAGAGGGGGTGGACGCGGGTATGAGTGTGGGGCAGGTGGGTGTGAGTTTAAGTGCTATGTGGGGCGGGGGGAGGGGGGAGTTGAAATTTTGCGGGTTAAGACAAAAACTGTCGTACACCATCTGCCATTCCTAGATAAAACCCCTTTTGAACATAGCATAATCATCAATTGACCCTCTCTTTCTTATTGATATGAAAGATAAATAACAAATAAAAGCAGGTGACACCGAAATTGACAATCATCAATGCTCCATGCAGATCAAGAAGTCATATAACGAGTTGGGAACCAAAATAATATTATTTTGGACTGGAAGAACAAAAATAAGGGTAAAAAAAAAATACCGAAGTATATATAGCGCCCAGTACTTGGGCGCTATATGTAAAAAGCTGCAACGCCCAGGTATAGCGCCCAAATACCCGGCGCTATACTACCTTCAATAATTCAAAAGCGTATAGCGCCCACTGTTAGGGCGCTATATATTTAAAAAAAATCCGGGCTAGCCATTTCCTATATAAAGAGGTTACAATTTCAGTGTATTTCATTTAAAAAAAATTTAACTCTTGATCAAACGTTTATTGTTGTTAAATTCTCCAACATTTTTTCACTATGTCTGAAGAGCGTAAAATGAGAGTTTCATTATATTGTGGGGGTGAGGTTGTGATGGAGAATAACTCTGTGGGCTACAGTTTACTTGCTCAGTGTCATGTTAAATTTCCACTTACAATGGAGTACGATAAATTAATATCGTTGTTATGCAAAAAAATGAGTGTGAGGAAACGTTCAGTGATACTTAAAGTAACAGGAAGATATCCGTATTCCGTCACTCCGCAAGGGGTTACTTTTTACTCGGAGTTTAACATCGACGATGATGAAACTTTGAGTGATTTTCTGAGGACTCCGGATGAATGCCGGGAATCTCTTGTAATCACAATGTTGGAGATGTACGTGAAGGTCGAAGACGCTCCAAAAAACGAGGTTGTGCGTAGTAAAGATACCCACCAGTCATCGGGTGGTTATTCTGGGGCAGTTTT